>PVJD01001536.1:0-260698 GCA_004026545.1 Mormoops blainvillei | reverse complement strand
TCTATTTGGGAGCATGCAGAGTTGCTCCTCCTGGCTCCGGGGATCCTGGACAGGCCTCTTGCCAGCTCTCCCTGACCTTTGCCAGAAGACCCTTCCCATGGAAGGCTGGAGAAGGGGGAGGAGAGAGAAAGAGAGGCCTGACATAGCAGGAGAGGACAGGGGAGTGTGTGGGGGCCAGAGGAGGGGGAACAAGAAGGGTGGTTAAGGAGGTAAGAGCGGACGTCAGAAGAGAAAAGCGATGCATGGGAGGAACAGCCTGTGTGTGGGGAGGAGAGAGGATGGTCCTTTCGAGAGAAGTGGCGGTGGGGTGGCGGGGGAGGCTGTGGCTGAGTGTGAGTGAAGGGGCTTCACAGAGCCCCTTGGAGGCCCCCAGCAGGTGCGGTTCCCCTTTTTACTTACCTGGACCTCAGGCTTCTCTCTGCTAAGCCCTGCTGCGTACACCCGTTTCCAGGCCCGTGAGAGGCTGGGGCTGCTGTAGCGGTCCTGTCTGAGGCAGAGACGCCCTCTCACACACATGGCATGAGCGAGGTGGCCAGAGCAGTGTGGAAGGAGCACCCCCCACCCCCTGCCAGCCTGTGGGCCTCCAAGTTGCATGTGCCCAGGGAGCAGACCTCAACTCCCGGCTTCCTTCCTATCCCACCCCGGACCCCCGGCACAGGAAAGGTTGGCAGAGACTATAAGTGCCCTCCCCCCAAACCAGGCATTTTGTAACCCATGAAGTGACACTGCACAGGACGTTGCAGGAAACCAGTCCAAGGACCCATGGGGAAGGGGGCCTGGGGAGAGGCGGGTGGGAGGGGCAGCTGGGCAGGCCCCTGAGGCACTGGATTCCCTGTTGCAGGTACATCCCCTTCTTCCTCATCCTCTTCATGTACTTCAGTGGCTGTTTCACTCCCACCAAAGCCGAGAGCTCACTGCCAGGGGCAGCCCTGCTTTTGGTGGTGCCCAGTGGCCTGTACTACTGGTGAGTGGACCCTGGGCCTGGGGTGGGGGATGGAGGGGCACTCAGTAGCCAAGCAGTAAAAATGCTCTTGAGCACAGAACTGGCATGTGACCCCAGGTAAGATCCTCCATATTGGATCCCCTGCTTCCTCTTCTAGTGGGGACAATGACAATAGCATGTGGTGGCCAGTCTCTTACCAAGAGCCAGGCCTGAGAGGTCTCTATCCTCATGCCCCTCTACCCTGTGCCCCACCTCCCAGAACCCCAGTGCTACTTTGGGACCAATAGACTCCATCTCTAACACCAAGCTCTGTAGAGCCCCTGAGTCTCAGTCTCCTTCCCTGTGAAATGAGGGTAATACCTGCTTGTCTCCTTGTCAAGAGATGGTGAGAATCTAGGGGGAGACAAAGGGGCGTTATAAACTATAAAGCACCATGGTGATGACAGATAAGGGGGAATTCCATGGCCCGGAGCGCCCCTCCTGGTACCCTTTTCCCTCCAGCCCTCTCTTCCCATTAGAGAGGACCCACATTTGTACCCCTTCTCTGTCACTTCCACCCTGAAAACAGGTTCCCCTGGGGATGGTGAGTGTCATAGGAAGGGCTGGCCCTTCCCTCATGGGAAGGCTTCATCAAAATGGAAAGGATCTGCTTTCCTGGGGCCAACTGCAACCCACCTCTAGGTGGGCCGAGAGGGTCCACCCGGGTGAATCTGTATGCCGCCTGAGGACAGGATTAAAAGAAATGGTGTCAACTACAGCAAGGAGGAAGGAGGTTAGATGTGGGGAAGGGCTTCCTGCCCGATTAGTACCCCTGGCGTGTTGGGGCAGTGAGAGCTGCATTAGCAGCAGCACCCACTTGTTGGACAGCATGCCTTCCCAGGTGAGAGATACACACAGCTCTTGTCAGCAACCTTGCAAATAGGGCCATTTATGCCCCCTTTATGAGTTAAAAAAACAGGCTTTAAGATGTCATGTAAATTCCCTACGGTCACATAGCTGCAGAGCTGTAGTTCCTTGAGTGGAGTGAGTCAGCACTGGGTTCTCTCTAGAGGTAGGGAGTGGACCAGATAACCTCTCAGAAGCCCTCCAACAAGAGTCCCTGAGATTCTGACCATGTGCTAGGTGCTGCCTTTGGAGCTGCAGGGAACCCCGGGAGATCTGAGACTGTGCCCCAGCCTTCAAGGAAACAGTAGTGACCACCTCCATAAATTGCAGTTGCATTCCCAAACTCAAATGTACGTAGGAACCAAACTGGTAACAGGAATGCATCAAGCAGACATCAAGTGAGGCAACAGGGAATGGTGGGGGTTGTGGCAAACTACAGAGTAATGCTTGAATGGGGGCACCTGCTTTCCTCTCTAATCAGTTATTGACATGGGGAATACAAGTCTAATGTGACCAGAGAAACCAGAAATCCACTTTTCGGGTATTTTATTTAAATGCTGGCAACAAACTCGACATGTTAAAAAATAGTAACTCTGCAAACCAAGTCAATATGCTGCGATCTGTGGCTCGGAGTGGGATGGCTCCGTGAGCCCCTCATTGGACGAGCTGCTCTGACTGGCCGACCGGGGCGGCCTGGCACCTGCGTGGAGGGGTGCCGAGCAGGATAGGGCTGTCAGAACACCCGACTCACCTCACCCACTGGCCTCTTCAGGTACCTGGTCACAGAGGGCCAGATCTTCATCCTCTTCATCTTTACCTTCTTCGCCATGCTGGCCCTCGTCCTGCACCAGAAGCGCAAGCGCCTCTTCCTGGACAGCAACGGCCTCTTCCTCTACTACTCCTTCGCGCTCACTCTGCTGCTTGTGGCGATCTGGGTTGCCTGGCTGTGGAATGACCCCGTACTCAGGAAGAAGTACCCAGGCGTCATCTACGTCCCTGAGCCCTGGGCCTTCTACACCCTCCATGTCAGCAGCCGACACTGAGTCCCCGGCACAAGCCACTGGTGCTCTGTTGGCAGGAGACAGGCCATCGAAGGTGTCTGAGCACAGGGTGTGTGCGTCCACCCACGTGTGCATAACTGACAACATGAGAGCGTACATTGTATACACGGATGGGTGTGTGTGTGTGTGTGTGCACGCACGTGCATACTTAGAGTGTTTCATCAGGAGACTCGATTGTTTTGGTCAAGTTTCTGTTTGGTTTGGATCTTTCCAGGATGGGATTTAGTTTGTGGCAGTGTGTCCAGGCCAAGATATGGGCACAGCCTTCCTGTGAACCTGACTACAGTCAAGGCCCCTCTCACTCTCACTGCTCAGGGCTGATCCCTTCTTCCTGGGAAGTTTCTGGTACCCACTGAGGAGACACATAAGCGGGACCGTGGGGAGGGGATTTGGTGTGTCACCTACCACCTGGCCCACTCCTCAGACCCGCCCTGCCCCTGGAAGCCAGATTACATATGTTACATGAACTTTCTGTGTATTATTGAGCAAAGCATGTCCCTTCTCTGGGTTTCATTTGCACTAGATGGGCCCAGGGTCCCAAAGTGGGTTGGTGGGCTGCTGCAGTCTCTTCTTGGGGCAGCGTGGGAATGGATGAGTAGTTTTATACTGTCACTGTCCTTGTACCCTGAAAGAGGTATGTGCACCCGAGACCCTTGCCCCACCTCGGGTTCCATGGGGTGTTGAGCCACTGAGCCCTGAGGATGCACAGGCCAGCCCACTACCCTAACCACCAGCCCAGTGTTGGGGTCTGGCAACGGTAGCTCTCCAACCATGTCCCTCTGCCAGAAGCTCTGTCTCTGTCCTCTCCCTCCAGGAGAGCTGTAGCACCCACTTCCTGCAGGTTTTTGAGCTGCAGCTGATGGCAAAGTTCTCACAAGAACACTTGCACTATTCCCCTGAACTCCTCTGGGGGGCAGGTATTGAGGCTCTCTGCAGTCAGCCTTGTCTCAGTCTGAATCTCAAGCCTTCTGCCAGGGCCCTGCTCCCAGAAATGGAAGGCCTCATTCCCAGCAGGACGCCGCCACCCACCCCTGTTCTCCCAGGCACTGAACACAGGCCCCCACCTGGCCGCAGGGATCACAGCCTCATTCCCAGCCACCACTGACCCGCGTGTGCGTGTGGCTCTCGGGAGGCCTGTCTTGCCTTCTCTGGGCCCTGCCTCCTCTCCTGTGTTCTCAGGGAGCCCCATGCCTCAGACTCTCCTTTCACGTTGGGCTCCCTCTGCAGCCCCCTTAGGGGTACCCCAGCCCCTGGTCAGTCCCTGCCTGTCGGCAGCATCGGGTGGCGAGGTGAATAAAGGCAGTGTGAAGCCAAGCCTGGCTGGGCTGCTGCTTTGTGAATTTGGAAAGCAGGGGGGAGGTCCCTAGATGGGGGTGGGGTGGGGGGTGATGGCTGGTATGGGGCCCAGGCAGGAGCACGGGGCAGACCCCAAAGGCCCACCGAGTCCAACCTGGCTGAGAGCGGGTGCTGCCACTGGCCTTCCATACCACTTTGTAGGATCCCTGGGTTGGGGACAAGAAGGGCCTGGGTCAGTCCCAGACCTCTTCAAAGGAGTATGGCTGGGGCATAGATAGGGCATCTCCAGACCTGCCCCTCAGAGATGCCACCAGCCCAGTCCAGAGGCTGAAGCAAAGGAGGTCACCTTGGAGGAGGGTGGGGGTGCCTAGTTTGTTGGAGGTTGGTACTTAACCTTGGACCAATCACTTATCTCTAGGGGCCTCAGCTCTTGATCTCTAAAGGTCTCAGCCTCTCCAGACAGGCAGTCACTGGGAACTTACTGGACTACTGTTATCAGACAACACAGAGGTGAGGCAGTTGGGAAGGCGACTTTCCGCACCGCTGAGCCCCAGTGCGCACCTGCCCAGCACCCTCATTTGATTCCTCTATCTTGAGGGCACTGCCCCTCCAACTCTTCTGGGGCCTGGCCACAGAAGGACTTAATAGGCATCTTCTGAGCAGGCACAGGCCTGGTTGTGTGGGAACCTGAGGCTTGTACAATTTGAGGGGCCCTTGATAAGAAAACAGTAAAAAAAAAAAAAAAAAAAGCGAATAATAGGAATGAAAGTGAATACAGTCGACCCTTGAACAACATAGGAGTTAGGAGTGTTGACACACGCAGAGTCAAAATTCTGCATGGAACTTTTATTTTTAATCATTACCTGAGAACATACCTATTGATTTTTAGAGAGAGACAAAGGGAGGGGGAGAGAGAGGGAGAGAAATGTCAATTAGCTGCCTCTCAGACACATCCCAGCCAGGATGAAACCCACAACCCAGGCATGTGCCCTGACCGGGAATCAAACCAGTGGCCTTTCAGTATATGGCACAACATCCGACCCACCGAGCCATGCCGGCCAGGGCCCACATACGACTCTTGATTCCCCAAAAACTTAACTACAGTCAGTCCTTTATATCCTTGGGTTTCCCATCTGTGGATCCAAACAGTATTTTCGCTGACTCTACTACTAGCCTCCTGTTGACCAGAAGCCCAACTGATAACTGATATTTTGTATATGTATTACATACTGGATTCTTACAATAAAGCTAGAGAAAAGAAAGTGTCATTAAGAAAATCAAAAGAGAAAACACATTCGCTGTGTTTATTGAAAAAAATCCACACAAGTGGACCCACGCAGTTCAAACCCACATTGTTCAAGAGTCAACATAGAATGAAATCACAACAAATTATCAGAGGCTTAGAGATTTGTGCCCCTTTTGACAGAGATCTCTTACGGTAGTTCACTAGAAAGGTTTCCCTAGAAATACTTTTTAACTGACAGGTGGTTTGACTCCACTTGCTGAATCAGAAACCCAGTGGTGGGGCCCCGTAGGTGGTATGGAGAGGGCTCTGTCTTTCCTGTTGCGTTGAAGTGTAGCATACACACAACCCAGAACAGCGCATAGTTTGATGAATTTTTGGATAGGGAACCCTTATGTAGCCACCACCCTCGTGCTGGTGTTTCAGTCACATGAGAGACACCCCTAGGAGATACCTAAAAACCTAAGAAGGAGTTGGCAAGGGTGTGTCAGTGGGGGTGCCTTTGGGGCACATGGCTTCAAACCCCAAGACACACTGACTTAAACCCAAGGAAATGTCTCATCTCCCCCAAGAGCCCCTTCCCAAATGCAGGGCGATTCCGAGGGGGGCGTTGGCCTGGTGCCTCCAGACTTTTCCCCCAAGCCTCAGCCTTGTCCCCTGCCCTTCCAACGCCCCTCCTGACTTTCCTTCGCGTCTTCTCCCCAACAAAGCTATGAGCGAGAAGTTCCCTCCTCTCCTGCCTCCCGCACCCGGGGCCAGACTCTCCTCTTCTCAGCCCCGCCAGGAAGGAGTGAGAATCCTCCAGCTGAAATTGTCTGGGTCTGAGAGGTGATTCAACACACCATTTGGGGGGAAAGAAAAGCTTCCTCATGGAGGTGGTCAGGAAAGGAGGGAGGAGGATGGACCAGAGGCAGGCCCCAATTGTCCGAATGCCTTGTACAAATTAGCCAGAATCCCTCTTCCTCTGGGTAGGTGCAGCCCCTCACTGGGACCCACTCGCCCCCTGGGCCAGGACCCCTCGTACAGGGCACAACCTCCATGGTTATACATGAGGGTCCTGAGAAAGAGCGGGGAACCCTGGAGGTGGAGCCTCACTCATAGGGCAGCTGCCAGCTGTGGACAAGGAGCCGAAGGGGAAGAACCCAGCTGCCCAGCTCAGCAGCTCTAGGGAACGCTCCACCCTGCCCTCACTTCCTCAGTGTGTGTGTGTGTGCACTGGGGGCTGGGGAGCAGCGCAAACCCCTGAGGAAATGGGGAGAGTCAGCAGCTTCTGACGGAAGGAGTGGGGGCTGCGGAAGGGAGAGAAGGGAAAGGAAGAAAAGGAGGAGCTTCCTGTCCCTGGCCAGGGAAAATCACATAAGAGGCCTCCCTCGGAGCCCCCTAGGGAGCCTAGACCCCAGAGCTGCCACCCAGCTCCAGCCCCAGGGTGCCTGGAAGGAAGGAAGGGAACTGACACATTAAGAACCATTAGACGGTGGCAGAGGCCATCGCTGGGCTGCACCATCGTGGTAGGGTCCCCTCTCCACCTACAAGGTGGTGTGTGATGTCTCTCAAATAAGATGGCATGCTAAGGATGCGACACCTTGTCAGCTCCCGGCTCAGTCCCAGGAGAGAGACAGGAAAGACCCCCTAGAGATAGGCCCAGGTGGCCCCATTCAGGCTCCACTCTGTCACTGACCCCTTCTTGGAGTCCAAGGAGGGCTCCCGGGAAGGAATGTTTGTCCATTTGCTTCAGAGCATCAGCTTTCTGGTGCAGGACCGGGGCCCCAGGGAGCCCTTCTGCAGCCCTGCTTTCTCAAAACCCAACCAGCTGCTCTGCCCAGGCCTTGCTGGGCATCAGCTGTGCAGGGAAGCTGGAATCCGACCCCTGGCGCTGGGCCTGGTCTCCATGGCAGCTGCGGGTTTATTACAGGGGCCTCCACCCAGCTTGGCGGACTTTCGACTTGAAGCAGGGAGGAAGGAAGCCAAGAAGGCAGTCCTGGGAGCAGGGAGCCCAGGGGTGCAGCCCAAGGTCCCGCGATGGTAAGCGAGGGGCTGTGGGTCTGTGTCACCTGCCGGCTGACCGGCTGGCCGGGCTGGGTGGTGGGGGAGGGGGGGTGGCGGCCACACTGTTCATAGAGTACCCCCCTGACTGTTTTCCTCTGTCTGCTGCAGGCCAAGTTTCTTTCCCAGGACCAAATTAATGGTAGGTTGGGTTTGCTCTTTAATTAGCAACTCAGGACAAAATATGGGTCTCATTAAGCAATTTGCTCTGCTCGGTTTTTGTTGGTGGGAAAAAGGCAGCTGGGGGGAGGGTCGGGCCCACCCACAGGCAAGAGGCCTCCGCCGCAGGGGAGGCTGCTCAGCGGAGGTGGGGGGTAAGGCTCACAGGTAGAAATGCCGGCGTTACGTCTGCCTGTGCGATTTACAGGGGGGAAATAGGAGAGAGAGCTCATTTGATTTTCCTCCGGAACCTGGTAGCTGGATATGGGGGAGGAGGGAGATAAGGGATGGAGAGAGCAGACACCGTTAACTGGCTAGGGCTGAGGGCCCAACAAGGGAAGGGGGCTTCGCACTAAGCCAGAGAAAAGAGCCCCAGCCTGCACTCTTAGCACACTTCCACTCTCCGGGGGGCTTTGGTCTCCCCACGTATAAGGCGGGAAGTCAGCTTAGATGGTCTCTGAGGTCCCTCTCTAACCTGACATCGAGCCTCCTTTTGCTGTTCGGAACACTCATTCCCCGAGTCCCCTAAACTACTGAGCCCCAAGCAGGTTTCAGTTTCGCGCCTGCATAGTTCTGTTTCCACAAGCCCAAGGGGAAGAGTTGGGTTACACAGAACTAAGGGGCCCAGACCTGGAGGAGAGGAGGCCCGGCATAGCCCACGTAGGGCCCTGCAGGCCCTGGGGGTGGGCTTAGGGTTACCTAGGCAGGGATTCTGGAGTCCTGGGTACCCAGAGCTTGATCTAGAAGGAAGAGTGGGTGGGGGTGGGTTGCTGGCTCCAGATGGGCACCTCCCCAAAAACCCCTTGGTATTCTCACACCAAGAGGAGGGCCAGAGCAAGGAGTTTTAAAGCACAAGGCCCGAGGCAGGAACCTCTCACGCCCGGGTCTCAAGGCAAGACTGAGTGCAGTGTAGCTGTCAGCCTCAGTGTCCCCCGACCCACATCTGGTTCCGAGGCTCACCGACCCTTTCTCTGAAGCTCCCAGAAGGAGAGAAAGCAAACTTCCCTTTGTATTCCAGTGTCTGACACCAAGAAAGTGGCCACTGATGCTTAATGAATGAATAGCAGACTGGACAGGGGTGGCCTGTTGGAGTGAGAAGGACAGGAGCCTTGGATGTGGCTGCCCTGGGGTCCTGTCACCTCTGAGCCTCAGTTTCCTCATGTGTGAAGTGGGGATAATGACACCACCTCACAAGGCTGCTGTGAGAGACAGACAAAGAGGATATCAGTCATGTGCCTGACACTGGGCCTGGTGCAGCCCAGGTGTCACCCACTCATGTGCCAAGGACAGCTTGCTCTAGTTAGCATTAGTTAGCCGAGTGGTACAGTTTTGTGAGCTGATTGTTAGAATCAGCCATTATTAAATAACGTAATTAAATAATGTTCCACCCCGTGCATTTGTACGAAAAATTAAAAAGATGGCCCTATTGCAATCAACGGTGCTAAAGGTTTTAAAGAGGTTTTAGTTTAATGAATATAATTTGTACAAGGGTAAGAAATAGTTTAATAGCAGATCACTTACCAGATTGAATAATAACACATTCATTGGAAAATAATTGCGTCATTGGCATGCAACCTCACTTGTCAAATCACAGTCCCCACCCTCACCGCCCCCCAAGGACAGGCTCCACCTGGGGCGCTTTTGAACAATTCTGATGGCATGATGGCAGGCCCACCCCCAGCTCTTGAATCCGCATCAATGTGGGAGGGGCCAGGCACCTTCCCTAGCCGCCCCTGGCCCCATTGCTCCTCCAGAGCTAGGAGTCGGGGACGGAGAGGCGGGTGAGTGCCCTGCTCCGCCAGGCCGTGAGACTATGGCTCTAGAGGCTTTAGCTCCTGTGGGTGTTTCATCTCCATCGAGGGAGAAAGGGTTCGAAGAGAGTTGCAAGCCCGTCTAGTCAGAGCCTGGGAAAACATCCCGGTGGCACCCCTTGAAGTCTTTAAGAACAGGATCGGGACCTGTGTCAGAGGGCAGCTAGCGAGCCTGCAGCCTCGAGTCTGGGGTCTGGAGCAGTGGGTTCAGAAGTGCCCATAACTGTAGTAATAATTGTCACCACATGTGAGAGCCACTGTCTGCCAGGCCTTTCCCAAGGTGGGAGATTTCTGGTCCTGTTAGTAACCCAGACGCATTATTATCCCCCTTTCCCACATAAGTTGTCTTTGCAAAGGTCCCCTGGGTGTCTGGATGCCCTGCCGCAGGCTCCTGGTCTCCCGGGTCTGGACCTAGAGGGAGGGGAGCTTCCCTGTGGTTTGAGTCAGTTGTGGGAGGGGAAAAGAGGGAGCAAAGGAAGGGGAGTTAGGAGAGGGAAGGGGTAGGGTGGCCAGATAAAATGCTGGACACTCAGCCCTGGCTGGTGTGGCTCAGTAGGTTGGAGCACCATCCTGCAAAGCAAAAGGTTATGGTTCAATTCCTGGAGAGCACACATGCCTAGGTTGCTGGTTTAGTCCTAGTTGGGGCAGGTATGAGAGGAAACCAGTCGAGGTTTCTCTCTCACATTGATGTTTCTCTCCCTCCCTTTCTCCTTCCCTTTACCTCTCTCTAAAAAATAAATAAATCTTTTTATACTCAGTTAAATTTGAATGTCGGATGAGCAACAATGCAAAAATTGGGGACGTACTTATACTAAAAATGTGTTCATTGTTTATTGGAAGTTCAGTTGAACTTGGTGGTCCTGTATTTTTATTTGTGATGGGAAGGGGGACAGAGGGAGTGGGCACAGGAGGGGAAAGGGCGAGAACAGGGGGGCGAGGACGAGAGCCTGGGTGGCCGGGCGGCCGGGCGGAGGGTGAGGGAATGCTCCTGACTTTCCCTTCCTGGCTGTGTGCAGAGTACAAGGAATGTTTCTCCCTGTATGACAAGCAGCAGCGGGGGAAGATAAAAGCCACCGACCTCATGGTAGTGATGAGGTGCCTGGGGGCCAGCCCGACACCTGGGGAGGTGCAGCGGCACCTGCAGACTCATCGGATAGGTGAGTGGGCTGGACCAGGGTGGAGATAATGTGGGCTGGGCTGGTGGGTGGGCCCTGAGCCCTGCAGCTGTGGTCCTGGGCGGGGGTCCTGACAGATGGGTACAGATAATAGAGGTGTGAACAGGTCAGACGTCTGAGGGGCAGGTGGTAGACAGGAGTCACCAGCTGGGAGCCGTGGAGGCATTTGGCCAGGTGTGCTGGGCAGTGCTCCGGCTTCCTTGAATCCTCGCAGCAGCTGGCAACACCCTCATCTCACAGCGGACCCCGGGGTCTGAGCTCTCCAACAAAGTAATCGCAACTCTGTAGTCAAGGCAGGGCTAACAGTGATCCCAAATTAGCTTTGACAGAACAATTTCCTTTTATTGGGTATTTGTCATGTGCTTAGCTCAAACAACCCAATGAAGAAGGCACTGTTTTAGAGGTAAAGATGAGGTTCAGAGACATTGGGTCACTTGCCCAAGTACTTAAGCCAATGGTGGAGTCAGAGTTGGAACCCAATTCTTCCGATTTCAAAGACTAATCTAAAAACTAGGCAATTCTAGGAGAAATAAAAAAGTGGAAGAAAACTCAGCCAAAACATTGCCAAGTGGTCCTCTCTGGTGGTGATTTTCATTCCTTATGGATGATTTGCATTCCCTTTTTTGTTGTTTCCTGTTATTTTTGACAGTGGGAACATAGAGGATTTTATAACCAGATACAAGTTGGGTTTTTTTTAAAGAAAACAAGAGGGGCGTCCGAGCTGGGGTGGCTGCTCGCATTGGTAGGTGGACACTCAGGAAGGAAAGAATGGCCCAGGGCAAGGGGGTGGCCTGGGAAGATCACTTGATCAGCAGGCCATCTGGAACTCAGTTGCCTCATCTCTCAGATGGGTTCCACCATGTGCTGGGGTTACCCCAGAGTCCCATCAGTGTGCCTGCGGCAGCTCTGGAAGCCTGTCTGGGGCAGGGCAGGCCTCTGAAGACTTCGAGCCCAGTGATGGGGTGCTCGGTGACAAAGATTCCCTGTTCCCACCTCCAAGGGGTGGTGGTTTCCTTTGGTTTCTGTCTCCTCCAAACAGGAAGTTGTGGTCAGTGGAAGTTCCAATTTCCTGTAGTTGTACCCAGCGCAGGGTCAAGGCCGAGTCCCCCAGGTGTGCTCGGAGGAGGGACATGGGCCAGGGAGCCTGAGGTGGTTGCAGTGAGGGGAAAGGCAAGCAACCCACCCGGGCAGGACTAGGGCTTGAGGCCCTGGGTAGGGTTACCTGTCCATCTTTGTGGATGTGCAGTGGTGGATGCTAAGGGTGGTGGTGGGGGGTGGGGTTGTACACACAGGTGCACTTCCCTGCAATTCAGGGCATGAGAAAAGCACCCAGAAAGGAGCAGAGGAGGTGGTACTCCATCCTGGACCTGCCACTGCTCCGTGAGGTGTCTCCCCACTCAGAGCTTGTCTTCTTAGTGGGTGAAATGGGATGATGATAACCCTAGACCCTGAGGAATGTGGGGAGGACTAAATGAGGCATGTCCATGGCGGGAACTCAGCAGAAGGGGCTGCACCTCTTCACCATGACCACTGCCACCATCATGGCCCTTCCTGAATTAGGTGGCCCTTGAGCCGGCCAGGAAGGCTTGGGCAGGAGGCAAACTGGCTTCCCCAACGCGAGCCCTTTCTTCCCTGCTCACTCTGCTGTGTTTGGGGATTTCCTAGACAAAAATGGAGAGCTGGATTTCTCCACTTTCCTGACTATTATGCACATGCAAATAAAACAAGAGGACCCAAAGAAAGAAATTCTTTTGGCTATGTTGATGGCAGACAAGGAGAAGAAAGGCTACATCATGGCGTCCGAGCTGCGGTCAAAACTCACGAAACTGGGGGAGAAGCTCACCCCCAAGGAAGGTAATGGCCTGTTTCCCTCTTTCCCCACAGTGGGAGAGGGTTAGGGAGTTGTTGGGGGTGGGGACACCAAAGCCTAACCTGTACCACCGCGTTTCATGCACGCCCCAGAAGGTCGTGACTAGGCGTGAGGTGGGCGAGCTGTGGACTGGAGCCCAGGGGGAGAGCTGGGGTAACAGGGGGAGAGGTCCAGCCAGGCCACGGGAGGGCCTGGGGAATCCTCACCAGGAACTACTTTGGCCTTACCCTGAGTTTAAGCTTTCACTGTGGGCCTGTATTTAGAGCTATGCCACCCCCAGGAGCACTAGTGTCCTCTTATGCTGATAAAGACATGGGGGTCTCTAGTGGCTTGTGGTAGCAGAGCTGGGAGTTGCACATAGGTCTGTTAGACACTCGCTAGCTCCCCACACCCCCAGGCCATCTCAGGCTCTTTTCTTTTGCCACAGCTGTCTTCTGAAGTCACTGCTGATGCCAGGTGTCCAAACTGAGCTGCTACATGGTCCCAGAACCCCATGAGGCCTTTGCCTAGTTCCTCGCAGCAGCCCAGCATGCCTTCCTGCCTCCGAGCGGGACAAAGGGCCCGGGTCTCCTGGGAAAGCCCTTCGCATGTGGTAAAAGGCCACCCCAACGCTGGTATTTGCCTGCGTTCTCCCAGCCTGCCCGGCTCTTCCCTCAGTCCTGCCACAGCAGCCATTTCGAGTCCCCAGCAGAGCCTCCTCCCACCAACCCGGGAGGCTGGGATTCCCACTCCGGCTGCTGGGCTTGCTGTGGTCGGGACAGGAGGGCTCGGCTAGGACGCAGTGGGTGGGGGAAAAAGGCTTCGACAATGTCAGGCCTTTAGCCTTTGGTTAGATCACAACAAGCCAGTGGAAGGGTTGCCAGGTTGTGGCTGGAATTAGGTTTGAATCCTGGCTCGCCTTCATGTTGGAGGGCCTCAGATCAGTTTCTTCACCTCTCTCACCCTCCTTAGTTTCCTTGTTGAGAAAAAATGAAGTTACAATAAACAATCCCTCAGGTCCCTCCAAGAGCTAACATTCTGTAAAGCCCACTGCTTAGATTTTATCTGCAGCCACAAAGGCACAGCGCAAAGCATTTAAAAATAGTGCTACAGAAGGCAGATTCAGCCCCCCCCCCCCCTTTCAGGCTGGCAGCTATCATGCTCTTTCATTGTGACTGTTTTCATGGGAACAGGGGAAACATGGGCTCTGCCTCCCTCTCAGGCTCTAAGAACATGGCTCGCAGTGCCTTTTATGTACCAGGTGGAGTGTTAGCAGAGAGGGCCAGCTGGGGCCTTAATTCTTATGGTTAATGATCTCTGTCTAAAGTAATACCACGGGTCCCAAACTCATACACATTTCTCATTTGTTTAACCAGTCAAGAAACATTTCAAAGAAAATGGCAATGTGTTCCCGAAAAGCTGGGAGACCGATTTCCTTACCTTTGGCTGTGGGAGACAGGAAAGATGATACTAAGAGTCCTTTACCCTGAGTGATTGAAAGAAAGTCTTCACTTTTATTAAGAAGCATCCTTGGAGCAGCTGGAGAAGGCTGTCGGGGAGGCCTCCCTTCTACAGCCTGGGCCAGGCCGACTTCAGCATCCTGATTCTTTCTGGGTTCAGAGTGAACCACTGTACTAGCCAGCCGGCAGCCCCTCCCCCCGGCCATCCATTGTGGTCCCTTTTCTGGGCAGCTGGTGTTGGACCAGTCCAGTGGGATGGTTTGAATCAAATGGCTGGTGGGCAGAAGTTTCTCCATGAAAATAACTTACATTCTTCTTAACATTCTAAAAATATTCAGCACTCCAATCAACCAAGCACAGAGCATAGTAATTACAGTTTAGAGGAGGCTGGTTCGGCAGAGAATCACAGGGTATTTTCTAACTGTCCAGAATGATGTACCGGGGACGTCTAGGGCTGAGGAAGTTGACACAGGGCAGTGAGACAGTTTTTGCAAGAGGGTCAGGATAGTTCAAAAGAGCCGAAGGTATGCTGGTCCCGAGAGGCCACTGTGAAGTTTAAGCTGAAATGGTCCTTCTTGCCAAGATCTGGGAAAAGCTAGTATTTTGTTCAAGGAATCCAGAAACAGAAGAAACAAGTAAATGAAGTGATTTTTTTGGAGCAACGTCATAGAAAACAATGGCAGTTTTGTACCCTTTCAGCTTTAAACACAGTTGAATTTATTTTCTCTCATACTCTCCCCACCCCCAAGACACAAACTTTTAAAAAAAAGGTGATGGTGGCAGACACCACTTGTCACCAAGTCCTCTCCTGGGATGGGGCATGCCAATTTGGAAGAGAAGGCCAGGGTGGCCCAGGATGGAGCTGCTGAGGGTGTCTGTTCAGCTGAGAGGGTGGGTTCTGGAAGGTAAAACTCATGCCAAAGGTTTCCAGAAACATAGGTACAGGAAATATACGCCATTAAAAAAAAAAAAAGGAAGAAAAAAAGCACAAGGTGGCTTCAGTGACTGAATCCTCACTGGCCCCTGCAGAAAATCCGATGAACTCCAAATTGTATTGGTGGTCTCCAAGGGGTGGTCTCCAAGGGGGTGGTCTGTGCTGTTCTGTTGGCTGGCTTATTTCCTGGTCTATGTGAACAGACAACTGGACACTCAGGGAAGGCCTCTGGGGAGCCCCAACCCCCAAGAACTTGATGTCCTATAATGTAGCAGTAAAGCTGAACTGAAAAATTAATGTGATTTATTGCAGTGGATGATCTTTTCAGGGAAGCAAATATTGAACCAAACGGCAAAGTGAAGTATGATGAATTTATCCACAAGATCACCATCCCCGCGCGAGACTACTGAATGAAGAGAATGTAAGAAAACCTCCCTTGGGCCTGAAAAGTCAGACGGATGAATTTTAAAGAAAAGTGTTCCTTTCACTCTAGGGAGGCAGCACAGCGGCAAGATGACATTACCTGACTGTAGCAGAGAATAACTTAGCAAATGAAATGATTTCGACCATGGAATTAGCTTGTCTACAATAAAAGATTTTTATTAATTTGAATCACTGCTGTCAGTCCAGCCCTTTACAGCAAGGAAAGAGCCTATAGTTTGGAGCTGGACCCAGGCTCCCATCCTGACTGCCATTTCCTAGCTGTCTTTGGGAAAATCATTTCACCCCTCAGAGTCTCAGGATCTTCACTAAAGTTGGATTTCTACTTCTTACCTCACAGAGTCTGTTGAGAATGGTCTGAGTTAATGACTTGAAAAGTCTTTGCAAACTGTAGATCACTGTGCGATCCTGAGTTACCATGGTAGTACTTCTCCCAAAAAGGGTAATCACCCAAAAGACCATCGTCCACATTTCCAAGACAAAGCCAGTGCTGGCTGAGACATAGCAACAAGCAGAACTAAAGCAAAGAACTACGGCAACATTTCTTGCAGCACCAAAGGGCCACTTAGAAATTCTTACTCCCATCTCAATACACAGTAACGCAGTTGAGATTCATTCATAAACACCAAGTATATTGCCCTGATTGGCGCGGTTCAGTTGAGTGGGTGTAATCCCGAAAAGTGAAAGGTCACCGGTCCAATTCCCAGTCAGGGCACATGCCTGGGTTGCGGGTTCAGTTCCTGGTCAGGGGACATACTAGGGGCAATCGATCGATGTTTCTTGCATTGATGTTCCTCTCCCTTTCTCTCTCCCTTTCCCTCTCTAAAAATAAATAAAATCTTTAAAAAAACAACAACAACACTGAGTATAGGGTGGAAACATTCACAGTAAAACAAGGCAGCCTCAGCTAAACAGTGGGAAGAATCATCTGCCATTACAGCCTACACTGAGGAAAGCCAAAGCAAACCAGTTGTGACACGGTCTTGCAGAACTTGAAAGGCCCTTTCTGATGCTATCGGAATTTTGAGCTCTTCCCTGGCCTATTACCAGAGAGGTTCACAAGCCTAGGATAGGTCAGTTCAAGTGGGTCAAATTGACCGTGGCTTCAAGCCATTTCCCCAAGACTAATGGAAAGTAGGAAGGGGAAGTAACAGGACATAGCTGATACAGCAAGGGCCCTGGGAGACAGTAGTAGGGGCACTGGCCCTCCTGGGAGAAATTTCAGGTCAAGCGCCTGAGTTACGCAGCCAGGAGCTGCCTGGCTGGTGCTGCCTGTGTGATCCCATTTGTGGATCCACTGCAGAGTCAGCACTGCCCTAAAAAAGGGTCGGAGTCTCACTGGCCTGTTGAGGGGTAGGAGACAGGGCGGAGTTTTAGGTAGAGATTCTCATCCTTCTATTTTTCAAAATTGGGCTCTCTGGGCTGTGACTTTGTCTAGTGGTGCTTAGTGGCTAAAGCAAAAGAAAATCAAACTTATGGAGGTGTTTTTTGGGAGGTTATACAAGATACAAATCTAAGGGCCAGGCACAAGGGATATTGCAGGGGACAAAACAGCCTTAGTGCAACTATCTCACCATGCTTGGGCTTCAGACCAAACCAAGGCTCTGAGAAAGAACTCTTTTCATTTCCCCAACAGTGGAATTACCAATGAGAGAAGAAATTCCTAGGAGCTATAGAGAAGGGTTTTGTGGAGGGCAGGCAAAAATGGCCAAACCGCCAAGTAGGTGAAGCTGTGATCATCTAGCTGGGGAACGTAGGTTCACTGTGCAGGGGCAGAACCAGGTTCTGAGCTGTCTGAGCTTGTGGTTTGGCAGCCCTCTTCAAGAATATAAAAGTAGAAACACAGATTTGGTAGGACTGCTCCCAGGACCCTGTTTACAAGGCCAGAGCAAGTAAGGGGCCCAGGTGCTTAAACTTCATTACCATTGTGGTAAATCCCCTTGAGGGCTGGTTAGATGTTGACACCCCATAGAGAACAACTTTATTCCACTTTCGGGCAAGGCTCAAGGGTCCTAGCCCACATCTCTTAACTCACCATGGATATTAGGAAGCAAATCCTACACGGCCAGTCTGGAATACCAAGGAATAGAGAGTAGATTTCGTTGACTTATCAGATGGGATAGGGGAAGGAAGTTCTGGGATCTAATGATAAATAAGGGTACTTTCCCTTAAAGCCTTTTTGTCTTTATCACTGAATGGCCCTAGTATGGTTTTAAAGCAGCTTTTATTAATCCAACTTGCCTAACAGGTATCTGAAGTATAGCTTGCCAAAGACTTACGAAGTGGTGTGGAGTGGTCATTAGAACCCAGGGCTTATGTCCACCGACTCAGTGTCCCTAATTAAGGGTGTTCAGTGGTTAGGATTCTAAAATCCTGTAGCGTGTCTGACTTAAACTTCTACCCCAGAAGAGGCTTTTATGCCACCCCATGTCCAGGTTTTGTGCTCATT
Organism: Mormoops blainvillei; assembly: GCA_004026545.1. Taxonomy (NCBI): domain Eukaryota; kingdom Metazoa; phylum Chordata; class Mammalia; order Chiroptera; family Mormoopidae; genus Mormoops; species Mormoops blainvillei. The sequence continues at coordinate 242,949 of PVJD01001536.1, read as the reverse complement.
CCTAAAATCCCAGTTGGTTTGCCTAGCACCTAGTCTTGTTTACAAAAGAGGTGACAGTGCTTTTAGCTCTAACTGTAGATTATTAGATTTAAAACTAAGCACATGCTGTGGTTCATTACAAAGCTAGCCATATTTCAATTAGAAATGGGAATGATGGCTATACATTCATTACTTACCTCAAAGCATGTTGCAAAAGAATTACTTGTCATGCTTTGAAATCTCGGGATGAAAGGTGCTTTGGAAGCACAAAGCCTATCACTTTTCTCATAGAGACTGTCCCCTTGTATACCCAGCAGTGTATTTTACAGAAGACAAATTAGCTGAAGGCTTTTCTTTTATTACATCTAAAGAGCTCTACATAAACAGGTAACATTCAATAGGTAAACAATTTTTTTCCAATGCATGTAATAAATATCTTCACTTGGTACTTTTATACAAACTGACATTGGTCTACTATACATTTTTAAAAGCCATTTTACTGGTTTGGCATGCGGTATGGAAATTCTAAGAGAGAAAGTCTTAAGGCAATGAATCACAGATTTAAGTTTATGGAATTTATGGTAACTTTTATATCTGTTTATATACATTTTCCCCTTTGTTAACTGAATAACCAACAGCAGCATACTCTGGAACCACCGGCTATTTTCCCTTCTTCTTTCTGAAATCTAATAAGCTTTGTGTGTGTGTTTTTTTTAATTAAAAAACAAGCAAACAAAAAACAATTCAACATTTACTGATAAAACAAAATTCTTACTAAAATAATTTCAAATGTGCTCTAAAGTTCTGAAGATCTTGAAGTATTTTATGTATTTCAAACTGGAATTGTTTAAAAATAACGTTCTTTTAACAATTAGAAATTAAAATTGGGATATATTTTCATTCAGTTTCAGACATTTGACTCAAAGGAAAATCTGCCAAGATAGCATATTTTTGAGAAGCTTAAGTGAATCTTTTCTAAGTTGGTAATGATACAGATTTGTGAAAATATCTAATTATAGTAGAAAACTTTTAATGTTCAAAATAAATTAGTCAACCAGGTGTGACATGGTTAAAGTTCAGATTGTTCAAAAAATGTGTCCACTAATGCCCACAAAATAACTAAAAGCCACTTCAACCCTGCTAGGCAAACAGCTATTTTACCAAATGTGTGACGCACACACAGTACTGTACAGAAACACAAACACATACACACCTATTATGAGAGACTGTGGCAAGGGGGATGCTGACAACACACCTAAAGATTCTGAGAATCGCTATTTGTCCACAAACAGCATGTCAATGTTGTCATGGGTGAGGGAGGAAGGATGGGCTAAGAATAGAGATGAAATGACCATATGCTTTAAAAAAAAAAAAAAACTTAGAAGATAAAGATGCAGTGCATGACTCTAATAATTACTACAGATCATGAAAGTCTGGCTAATAATATTTGCCATGAGACCAACAGAGTAATAGCTACTACTAATGTCAACATTTTGAAAGGTCAACAACTGAAGGGAACAAACTCCTTAGAGTATAGAGAATGAACTAAAATAGACAAATGAGTGGTTAGTTTCTCCTGTGGAGACATGACCAAAGCCACTAACTAGACAGACATTTATTTCTCCCTATTACCTATTCTTCCTGTGGGTTGGTATAATGCAGGATACTAAGGGGAAATTAACCCTCTCTGAAACTGGGCTGAAGTAGGACGGGTTTTCAACTGGATTATTCAGAGAGTTTGTAATTCAGCATCATACACAAAGTTATTGAACAGAATTTTGAGACCACTTAACACCAATGAAAGAAAAAGAAAAAACAGAAACAAAGAAAATTATTCATTTTATCTTAGGTAGTTGAATTAATAGAAATGTTTCCTACAGTAATGTAAAATAAGAAGCAACTCCCCATAATTTAAGTAATTCCTATTCCAATCCGAATTTAGACACAAATTATACTATTAGATATTAGTCTAAGTTAATACGGCAATGAGAGTTCTTAAATATTTACTTACCATAACACCAGATTCATTTAAAAACTTAACTATTTCCTGTTTTAACCAACAAAAAAATCTTTTTTTATTGCGAATTGTTTTAGTGACTAACTCAGCCATGTATGTGTGGATACACATGCGTTGGGGAAGACTATACAACTCACTTGTCACTCACACACACTGGTCTATAAATACATATATATACACACACACATATACATATCAACACCGACTTGTTCTTCAAAGTTCAAGCCAACAATTTAGTGACAGATGCTGTAATAAACATATTATTTTAAGATGCCACCTAGTCATGTGAACCATTAATTTTATCATACAACCAAAGATACAGCCATCTTGAAGTCTACCTGGATTATACTAGGTCATTTTGTTACCACTGCAAGGTTTTAAATGACAATTTTATACACAAAGGTGGTCCTTCATCAACTCTGAGAACATTAACAGTTGTGGTATAAAAACCCAGTCTGGAAAACTGGTAATCATTATGCCCCTTCTTTACCTTTTCTGTTAAGCCTGCTCAGCCTCTCAATCAGCTAAAAAATATTTCCCATACCTTCAGTTATTACCTGGAGAATGTAATACCTTCTCTGATGAGGATTTTGGAACACAAGTAGAACCACTTTTCCTTCCCTCCATCCCTCACTCATCTCCTGTAAAACAGTTTTCAATATATTTACATGTTCCATTATTAATAAGAATAGATCAGGTTGATCCATGGATTCTAAAAGGAAAAAAATTGACTTTCCTATGTCATGCTTGTCTTTAAAAGGTGAAAAAAAATAAAACTACTAAGAAAATAAGTACACTCAGAACCAGAGTAAAATGACTAAAAATCAAGCCCATTTTGAATTTCAGCTGTGGACCAGATAGCAGATTTCTACAGACTGATATGTGTGGTGCACTGTATTTTCTGAAGAGAATATACTTTTAGGATAATTGACTTTTTTTTTTTTTTTGAGGTGACGTAACTTTACCTCTGTCAGCTGCACAAGACACCCAACAGGGCTTTCTAAGCTATTTATACTTCCCACTTTGGTATGAAGATCTTACATGAAAACAAGTTACCCTGTGGCTAAAAAAGCAGGTGTTCACAGACTTAGTTTAAGTACATAATACTGGCAATCCAAATTTAGAAAAAAGAACTAGACTAAAGTGTATTATTCGCAGGTCTGCTAAGCCTACTCCTTATCCAGACAGCTTTACTTCAATCTCTAAAAACATATTCTCAGGGGTATCTAGCAAATAAGAAAGTGTATGTGATGGAGAACATGCAGTTGGGATAGTCAATAAAGATGCTCCTACATGAGTTCAAGACCTTCAAAGCACTTTAAAAGAAGCAGGCTACTGATTTATCAACTGAATGCAAACTCGGGAGGAGAAGGAACAGTAATGACAGAAAAATACACACACACACTGAACACACACACCCACGAGCTATGTCCTGGAAATACACAGGGAATGCAGTGGGACAGATGAGGTTTATAACTTAAGGCTGGATAAAATATGCATACACACAAACAGAATCCAAGTCTGTCATTTTTAGAAAAATGGAAATTAAAACTATCCCCTCAGGCCCCTCCCCATAACAAAAAAAGCCCACAATTTAAAACTTCATACATGCAATTCCTTTTCTGTTATTGCAAATAAAATAATGCCATTGAAGTAAAATAAAACCAAAACCATAGGACAAATAGTGAAAAAAAATCTTCAGAATCCAGAAAAATTGAACTGAAGGTGGTTTGTGGGTACTTGTTTTTTTTTCTTTTTTTTCCTTTTCTTTCCTTTTTTTGGTTTTTTTTAAACAAGTGTTTTTATCAGACAGGCAGTCTTAGATTTATATACAAAAGTAAAACTGAAAATATAGTTTTGTTCTCTGTACATTTCTTTTAATTTTTTTCCCTAAAAAAAGGAAAAAAAACCACACACTCGTGTACTTTTCTAAACAGAATAAAGTAAAACATAGCACAAAGTCCTCTTCTTTCTGCCAAGTTCATTTAATCTGGGGCGGGGATGAGAGCAGCACAGGCAAGATCAGTCCAATGAAATAATGTCTGGTATGATGCCAAAGATGGACGCTGTGTCCGTGCTGCTCCTGTTGGCAACGGTGTGGCTGTGGCTCTCCCTTAGGCTGTTGGAGGACACGAGACTGCTGTTACTGCCACTGCTGCTTCCATTGGTGGTTGGCAGAGAAGTGCTGCCTCCTGCATTTAACTGATCGAGAAACATCTGCGAGGAGGTATACGGAAAAAACCGAGACGAGTGTAAGAGGTCTTGATCATCCGAAACTGCTGCTGCTGCAGCGGCAAGGAGGGAGGTGTTGTAATGCTAGGGAGGGGGAAGAAGGCAAAAGGGATGTTAATTATGCTTATAAACTCAGAAGCTTTCTTCTTAGCAGAATAAAGTCCTAACTTTAACAAATTCTGAGAATCTACTGTTTTTGAAATATTTAATAAAACTTTTGCAAAGTCAAATGGCCTTATGAAATGATTACATCATTGATCCTGGGACACTGTGTCTGAAACAGAAAAAAAATTTTTAATTGTTTTTTTGTTTTAATTTGTATTGCAAGCAATTTTTAAAATTCTTTTTCCAAACTAGCACATGCTCGGAAGTAGCAGAAAAGAGGACAGTCTACCCTCATTCTCTTACAGAGATACCTGGGCAAGAATTTACCAGTCAATATGATTTGCTGCTCTGTTTCATTCTAAAACAGTACTGGAAATCAGCAAAGAGATGCTGTTCTTACTATATGCCCAGGCACAGCTGACAAAGGAATTTTTATTTAAATTCTTAAAACCTTAATGATATAGTAATGGGTATGACTACACTGAATTTTCTAAGGAAATTTATTCTTTCTCTTGGCTACATATTATACTTTTAAATATTTTAATATACAATTAAAATAACTGTAATTATTTTTCATATAACATACCTGATTGTCTCCTGATAAGAAAGGAAAGAAATCTAATCCTGTGGAAGAAAAAAAATTGTTTTCAAAAACAAAACCAAAAACTCTTAAATGCCTCAATACTTCAAAAATATATGCAGAATTGTAAATGCTAATTCTAATTCATTTAGAATTTTACTTAAACATGAAGAGTTGTGCTGAATGCTTTACATCCCTCCCTTCTCTTAAATCACTAAGCCTGAAGTGCAGGCATTAGCAATGATTTGCCCTCCTCATGACCCCATTTGTGGGACTTGAGCCATTGCTGCCCTGTTAGACCTAGCACTGGCCCCTGAAACCACTGTGGCACTTTTCACTAAACGCTCTCATTGACTCGTCAGTAACTTTTCAATCTACTCTAATTTACTCCTCACAGCACCTCATTCCTCAATGAGGTATGTTCATTGTTGTTGCCCTCATTTTTATATATGAGAAAGTTTAAAGGTGAAAGAAGTTAAGCAGCTGTAGCACAGGTTTTCTTTCTCTTTCTCAGATTTTCTCCCTTGCCACTATCCGTACCATATTCTGACTCAAGAGTCTCCAGCGGCACAAAGGAGCCAGAGACCTGAGGGGGTGCCCAACTGCTGGGGCGGTGGCTATTACAGAAGGATTAGCTCTGATTCCTGCCTGCCAGGGAGTCATAGTGGACCCGCCCTTTCCAATTCTCATTCTTGGCCATGATGCCCAATGAGTAATGCAATGAAGACCAGGTAAACCAATGTGAATAAAATATCTCGTTTATGACATCTAAACTTTGGGAAAAAGTGCAAGCAAAGATGGATAAAAATATGACAGTGATGCACATACTTTGGGGATCCAACTACTGACTACACTAGGACAAACTATAACATGAAGACCTGCAATTGGGCTACATGAAAAATAGGGCTGTACTGTCCAGCAGAGTAGCTACTAACCACATGATATGGCTATTTAAATTTACTAATATGAAATAAAACAAAAAATTCAGTTCTTCAGTTACACTAGCCACATTCCAAATGCTCAATAAGTATGTATCTAGTAGCTACTGTATTGTGCAGTAGATTATAAGAGCTCCATCACTGCAGAAAATTCTGTTGGATGGAGCTGAAATAGGCTTTTCGTTACAATTACTTAAAATCCACTCAACTATCTCAGCTCCTAAGAATCCTTGCCAGTCGCCTGAGTTTTTCCATTGGGGAGGGTGCAAGGAAACTTCCACTTTGTGTTTTCGTAGTAAATTTTAAACTATAGGCCTATATGGCTTTTTATAATAAAAGAGAATAATGTTCTTAAATTATATGGTTAATGTACAAATTATTAAATTACTAATATATGAGAACTAATAATTCCTTTTGATAATGTAAATGATATATTATGAACTCAAAATACACTATACAAATGAGTATAATGACATTTCAATTACTTTAAAAAAGAAGAATCAGTTTCACTGGAACAAAATTAAAATCTCGTAATTTCTCAATTTTCCATTACCTAAAAGATAATACAACATCATTACCCGAAATGCCTGTTGCATCATAACTGGATTCAGGAAACAAAAAATAGTGTCATAAATATCACAGCTGAAATCAGCACATAAGAAGTCATCCAAAAACAACTTGTAGACTACTTTGAAGTTTTCAAAACCTAAAGATCATTAAGTTACTTTTACCACTGGTGGTAAAGCACTGGCCACTGATGAAAAGTACAAGCAAGGAAATGGATTTGTATTTATTTATGACCTGTTCTGTAGGTCCAGCCCCATTTTCCCAATCCTTCGATTCTTCTTTAGACTCATCCAGAAGACGATATATAAAATCAATATATAAATCAAAGGCATTCATAATGCTATACAAGAACCAGTGACGATATACAAGAACCAGTGACTCACCTTGTAAGTCATAAGGCATGGGTGTCATGTGGAAAGGATGCCTATAGTCTTGGATGAGGGATGTGTTAATGTAGCTTGTGTCTACAGCAGGGAGGCTTGGGGTGCGGGACACTGGAGATGCTTGATGTGGAAGACTTAATATGCTAGAAGAAGGAAAGGTTTGCATAATTTTCATGAGTCATTTGAACTTTTAAGTTTAACAAACGAAGGAGATGCATCTCACAACGGGTCCTAACTTTTCTGCTAGAAATAGAAACAAAAGAAAGGCAATATATAATTTAGACCATTATAGTTACAGTTGTTCCTTGGTATCCACAAGGACTGGTTCCAGAAACCCTCATGGACACTAAAATCTTCCGGTGTTCAAGTCCTTTTAGTTGGCCCTGTCTCCGTGGGCTCCCCATCTATGAATTCAAACAACCACAGACTGCAGATAGAGAACTTGCAGATACAGAGGGCTGACTGTATTAGGAAATAATTTGTATACCTAATAGCACTTTGCAGAGGCTATTAGGAGAAATAAATGGATGCAATGGTATCCAACATTCATAAACCCTATGCTGTCTTAGGATCATCTTTCTGTATTTTGCTGTGCATAAATGTGCACTTATTTTGCCCAAATTTTTGAGGGAAAAATAAGGATGCACATTATACACGGGTGTAATGATTACATACCATGGATAGGGTATAATAATCCCTTGTATAATGTGCACAAAAATGTGGGTGCTCATTATATGCAGCAAAACACAGTAATCTACACTTTCAGAACGCAGGGAAAAGGCATGGCTGGGCTACTTCAATGGGGTATAAAAGGTATTTACAGCAGATGACATTCTGAAACCTTTTAAAAATAAGCACTGGAATGTCAGCTAGTAAAAAGCGTAAGCAAGTCTTTGCAAAGAAAACACATATAGGCAAGACTGGAGGATGTAGCAATCTGATCAGTGAAGAGTTAACAGCTGGCCCCAAGACTTATAAGGTTTATGAGAACAAAAAACTAGGTACTACGTTTATCTTGGTATATCCAATGCCCAGCACAGTCACCAGCACACCTGCATAAAAGGCCTGCTGAATGAATGAAGGGAACAAGACAAGAAGAGATGCTCTAAAGTGAACAGGTATGGAGAGTTTTAAGAGAGAGAACAGTGTAACTGCAAAAAGAAAAAAGAATAGAAAGTGGGATTCTGGAACAGAGTGAAATGTTTAAGTAGGTGAGTAGTCAAATAATTTTTTCTTTACCAAAAATTAGGCGAAAAGCAAAAAGGAGGGAAAAATAAAAAGGAAAAAGAAAAGAACTGACATGATTTTGAAAAGAAAAATAAATAATTCTAAAAGTTCTGAGTGTAAACAAAAAGATCATATGGTATCCCAATCATTAGGAGGCAAATAGGTAAATTACAGAAAATAAAGAAAAAAGAAAGCATAAAGAGGCTATCTCTTCCTTTTAAAACTTCATGTACAGTATGTGGGGTGTAGAAATGCAATTTCAGTGGTACAGAATATTTCAAAAGATTCTAAGGTTGGATTTCCAGGAATAGAGTTCTAGTTATGACCATCTACCACATTTTATGAATGGGATACTTGTTTCATTAAAATATTTCATCTAATGGAAACAATTAAACCTCTTGCATCTATAAAAAGTACCATTTTCCATTAGCTGTCACCTCCGACAATGCCTAAGGGATTACAAGAGAGAAGGCAGCAGCTGAAATGCTAGTCTTTGAAAACATCTTGGTATACCAAACAGCAAAGGGAATTTCTGGATGAATACTAAACACTCAGTGGCTGAAGATAGCACAGTGTTTTACATTTACTGACTTTTCTTCCTCTAATTCCTGCCTGGGTCCTTTCCTTTTTGTTTAACATTCTGAAATGCATTTCCCCCTTTACAATATACAATAACAAATGCAATATGCTGGCTTTAGGCTTCTATTATTGGCTAGTCATTACTGTAAAATGGCCACTGGTATTGAATACGGCATTATTTTCCTGAAAATGTCATAAAATTTCAAGTTGTTTATCTGAAAACAGAAAGATCTGGTATTTGCAAATACTACGTATGGGTTCAACCATGCACTGGGAAGCTCAGGAAGTAGTTAATACATCTAATGTAAATTTCCAAATAAAATAAACAAAGCTATCTTTGGAGAAACAGCAATGTAAATATCCAAAGAAGAAATGTTAGATATCTAAATACTCAAAAAAGTTTCCTTTAAGGAAAAACTATATATTCAGACAGTAAAATTATTGCATAGTTAACATATAATCAGAGGTAAAAATGGTCATAAAGTAGGATTTAAAGTAGAATTAGTATTTAAATATTCATTTCATTTAGAATAGTAATACTGCTTTTAATGTCTTTATTTCTGTCTATGCTGAGATAAGCTATTCTACAGTGAAAATAAAATACCAGTCTGTGTATTGTTTGATTATATTATGAAGATTCCTGAAAGTCACATTCCTCCAACAAGCAGAGGAGCTACATTTATGACAATTGTGCTTCTCCTGTTGCAACTTTATCTTTCAAGTAACTGAAAATATATTCAAATAGAAGGTCGTTTTATCTCATCAAATAATACCAAACATGAAAATAATTTAACTCCAAGCACAGAAATGCTTTCTCTTGGTCTAGTGTTAACTTTCGTTGTTGAACCCCAAAATCTGTAACAATGCCTTCTCTGGATTTTCCTTCTTTCACTTACATTCTTTCTTTAGGCAGTACTGTTTGTTGAAAGGAGATTTTTTTTGAATAGCCCCTAATTGGTTGTAACAGGCTATGTAATTCCCTTGATATATATACCTAAAAGGGGACACATCTATTTCTAACCTTTAGTGAGAGACAATTGTGCTTCAGAAAAGCATGAAGTCTTCTTGCTGAGAATCCCCAGTGTGTCCTCATGAGACTAGAGTCTGTTTCAGAGTACAACTAGAGTTACTTTTTTTTACCATCTTCTACAAAATGTTAAACCCTTTAAGGTTAGGACTGCACTTACTCATTTTATTATCACTCACATTTATTTAGCATGGGATGTCTTACATAAAATAGGTAACAGTATTTCATGATTTGAACTGAAGCATAAGCAAGGCGGGCACATTATTATTGATATGAGACTAATGGGAAATGAGCCTGCAAAACAGAAAGCATTAAGTGTACTGAAACTGAAGTCTTAGGCTTCTTTCATTACCAGCCTTACACATTCTGAGGCAGATTGAAAACATTTATCTGTTCTTCCTTGGCTTTCTACTTGAAACACCCTACTTAGGGTTAATTTTATAGCAAACTCTTTCTGGATTGAGTAAATGTTCTAAATCCTATGAGCAGCATTAGGATCATTTGGGAACTTACTTAGAAATATAAATTTTCTCATTTCCTATTCCTAAATCAGACAAGGCATAGGCAGGGAAGTAATGTGTGTTTTGACAAGACCTCTGGGTGATTCTGAGGTACACCAAAGTTTGAGAACCAGTGTACTAGACCCATCTTTTGGTATGATGAATACTATATCCAAAAGACCCTGTTAATGCATTATTCCAACCCCTCAAGAATATCACACTCCTGGGAAAAATTTAACTTAATCTTTGATTGCTAAAGTAAGTTTTACAATCATGCATAATAACTTTATTTGGCAGATCTCTTAATCCTATTTGCAAAATTAATGCTCACGGTATCCTTTTTTAAGGTCTAAGCACTTACCCTTTATTATTTAGTGGTGATGTGGGAGATAGGGAAGGACAGGTCCTCTTGGCAGATGGCTCTTCTTCCTCTTCATCAGATGAACTGTCTATGGTTAAGTCAATCACCTCTACTTTTTTATTTTTACTTGAAGACTGGTGGTGAGAAGCCACCTGATGCTCCAGTGTGGAGCTCAAGCATCCTGTGTGGGAATGATTAAAACAGAAGGCAAAAAAGACCGATGACACCTCTCATTATTTCTCAGTGTGCTTATTATAGTTTAGACTTACAATATTGCTGGGGTCAGAAAGTAGAAAACCAACAGTGGTTCTGTTTCTCTATGTTTAAAACTACTATTTATTACTGGTTGTTAAAGGGTTTTTTTGTTGTTGTTTTTTGAAATACAATTCTGAATCAGGACAATCACAATGTATGTCCGCTTCAGAACAAAAGGAGTTTTGAGGGCAAAGACTACCTATCACATATGTTTATCAGTATAGTACATGACATACTTATGAAATGTTATAGTAACATTTTTAAAAAGTCATAGCCTCATCCTGACCAGTGTGGCTCAGTTGGTTGGAGCATCGTCCTCTAAACTGAAAGGTCAGGGTTCGATTTCCAATCAGGGCACATGCCTAGGTTGCAGGTTCAGTACCTGGTCAGGGTGGGTACAAGAGGAAACCAATCAATGTTTCCCTCTCTCCCCCACTCCCTTTCCCCTCTCTTAAAAAAAGAAAAGAAAAAAGTCATAGTCTCTCTCCAGCAGAACCATATTAAAAGCCTGGGAAAAAATGCAAATAAAACAATGCCCACCAATCTGTATCAAATCTGTTAAAAATTTAAAAGGATACCATTTCAAAAGCATGACTTCACAAAGACTTATTAGATTTATGTTACTTTGAAATCTTATACCACGAAATTTTAAAAGCTGGCAAAAGTAAGTTTAAAAGCAGCTTTACTACTTCAGAACATTTAATCAATAATTTAATGTTATTGAGCTATCCATAAACTGCTGAGAGATTTTTATAAAACTTGAACATTTTAATATTGAAAACCAAGGCTTTACAAACAGCAGGGAGAATGCTTCACCCTTTTGGAAAACTGACACTCACCATCAACTCCATTGTAAGAGGAAGAAACTTCCTGCACTTCCTTTTTTGATCTCATAGGTGCCCAAGAGCCATCCTCCTTAAACTGTATTTCATCGCAATCTGTACAGTACTTTAGGATTTCCATAAACAAGCTATAAAAAACAATTTGTCCTTTGAATACCGCATGTTAAATGAAGACAGATCGGAGTTATTACTGTCCTTTCAGTAAAACCATTCAGACCTCTATGTTTTATACTAGTATAAATGAGAAAGAAGAAAGTAGACCAGATAAGGTATATTTGTTCCCAAAATCCAGAGCTAAACAGAAAGTAGTTATTTAAACTATGGTACCTTTATGCAAGGAAATATTAGGTAACCATGAAAAATGAGGTTCCAAACATTTTTTAATATGGGAAATTGTTCACAGAAAGTGGGAAGAGGCCAAAAAAAGAAAACCTTATACTTTAAAAATAAAACTCTGCATGTATATGGTATAGAAATAGCACTTATCTGAGTGATGACACTGTATTTTTCTTCTTTATATTTTACTACAGTCCAAATTGCCTAAAATAAGCATATCTTATTTGATAAACTGAAGCAATACATACAAACACATGTACTGAATGTTAAGTCTCCTGATAAATATCAGACACTAAAACATGAGATTTTCAAAAAATATGTAAAATTAATGGTCAAATTCTAGGTTAAAAAATATTAATATGCTACAACCACAATTATGAAAATAATATGCTACAAAAGCTTTTAATTTTCCTAATTATTTCCAGTTTTTCCTTAAATGTGTATGTATATATGGTTTTTAGAATAACAGAAAACCTCAATTGATGGGATGATCTAAAGCAGTATCATATACAGGGTTAGTAAAATATTATTCAATTCAGATTTATTAGTGATCACTGTTATCTATGAAAAGCTAAATATAAAACATTGAGTTACATGTTTACTTCTCCCCCATGACTGAATACCCTTGTATTGCTAAATGTATTCCACTCCTCATGCGACACCTTCAGACTCCTATGTTTTCTCAAATATTACAGATAAGTTACCTTACATGTTTTGCTAGAGAATACAAGAAATCTCAAGAAGATCCTTTTTTCACCATTTCTTTTTTTGTTCAGTGGCGAAAAAAGGAATAAAAGGAGTCTAGAGAATAGGAGAAAATTTAGAAGAACATTCCAAGATGTCTGGGAAGTCAGATAAAACATAAGATGTTTAATAAATAGACTTTTATGATGCTGTAGGTAGACAAGAAAAACAAAGACAAGTATTTCAGAGGAAACAGAAACATAAAGTAAGCTACTACTCATTCTGGGTGTTGATCAGTTTTAGGATCCCTTACAGCAGGGGACAGGCATGAGAAAATTTCCAAAAATAGGCTAACTTCTAAAAAACCTAATTTTTGGTGAGCTTAAGTTAACCAGAGTTTCACAATTCTTTCATTCTTTCTCTAGCATGGTCCACATGTCTAGGGATAGATGGATTCATGTGCAGAAAATGTATAAGCATAACCTGCTTGGAACCATTGGTGTTTAAATGGTAAATGTCAGGAGGCAATGACAGTAAAGCATGTATTTCCAAAACAAGACGACATCAAGTTAAAAAGGTAAAATGTTCACAATATCACTTACTTTGAAAAATACTGATTTCTAGAATCATGAAAATCCTACAAGTATGTAACTCAGAAAATAGGGCTGATAGATAACAAACCCAGGTAACAGATGTCATTTGGAGGTACAAAGAAAAACTTTAAATGACATACCCATCAATAATAAGGTGTTCATATGGAGCCTTCTTATCACACACAGGGCAAACCCAGGTTGGTTTTTTCTCATTCATCTGAATATAAAGAGTTGCATCAAAACACTGCAGATGAGAACATGTAAGGGCCCGACATGGAATGGTCAGCCGCATTTTACCAAGCTTTAAAAAAAGACAAAGGTAAATATCAGATCACTGTTGTTCAAAATTTAAATTTTGATAAAAATTTGCTCAAGCACAATGTGTACATGTTCTGATTTAAAGTATACTGTGTTTACTCTGAATCAATATGGAAGAACATTAAACACATTTTCTGTGAAACATCTATAGGTTAAAAGATTTTAGTATTTCTTTAGATATAAAATGCAGTGACTATGGAAGTCTACAGCAAGGGTTATTTGCCTGCACTCACAGTTCGGGCTTTGCGGGGGAGTAAGGGCCATCAACTTCTTGAAATAATATGTAAAATTTTGTAAGTATGTGCATTTTTCTGGAGAGAGGGCTTCCACCATATTCTTAAGAGTAATCCCTCATCAAAAAACAGTTAAGAATCATTTTACTAGGGATTTGGAAAGGAAAAAGATTGTCTTATTAAAAATTACAGTATACAATGGTATTTACTATCAACCTGGTATCTGAATGAGAATAGTTCGCAGGTCAAAAATGAAATGAATGGCAAGCATTCCCCACAATGTTTGACTTAACTGCAAAATGACAGCTCTGGGTGGAAGCTAAGCGTGTGTACTTTCTGTGTTTCCTCCCTCACTGGGCACCATCACAAGCAATTCAGCAACATCCCTGGACCTCTAGCACCTCCGGCTCATGTTAAGACTCTCTTATGGCCCTGCACATGATGCTTAAGCTAACACAGGTTGAGTCTGTCCTGTGTACAGTAATATCTGCTTCATTTGGTCTTGGGCTTTAGCCCAAGGCACAGAAGCTACCCAGTAACATTCCCACAGGGAGCTGTCATACCACCACCCCCTTCCCTGGAGAACATCTTGTACACTGCAGCTGCATTATCACTGTGGGGTCCCCAGAGGCCACAATGCCCATATATAGGAATACCTCGTTTCAGTGCACTTCGCTTTATTTTGTTTCACAGATGAGTGTTCTTTTTACAAGTTGAAGACAAGACCCTCCACCAAAAAGAGTACGACTCGCTTTACTGTGGTCGTTTGCAACTGAACACGCAATATCTGAGGTATGCCTATAGTACAGAAGTTACCTATTTTCAATAGCCACATTATTTGCTGAATACCAGGAAAAGATTTTCCATACATCTGTGAGTTTATAAAATATAGAGGCTTGAAAAAGACTGAGTTAAATGAAAAAAAAAAAAGAGGAAAAGATTCTTGGCTTAGAAGAATTTGGGGGAAATGTGCAACTTCCTAGTCTACCAAGGAAACTGTCATTTGGGGCCCTAAATTATTGTTCTGATACCATGATTTACTGTGCTTCTAGGAAAGGTCCTTAACCTTTCTGGGCCTCTTTTTCTATCTCTGAAGCAACACTGTTTCCTTCTTACTTCAACAGGATATAGTGATGAAGAATAAAAAAGGGCACAGAATGGATTATAAATTTATTAGAAAGGAGTAATGCCCGTTTACAGCACAGGGATTATGAACAGGAGGAACGCAGAGAAAACCAATAGCTCCCTTCTCTGTGCCCCCAACTTTGCCCTGCATGTGATTATACTCATGTCCTTGGGAATGTACCAGCTATACAGCGGGAAGATGGTCTGGTGTACTGAGACAAGGGCTTCGGTTGGGCAGGGTGAGCAGTTCTAGGAGGCACCATTCATGGAGGCTGTATGCAGCACTTCATGAGGCAGCCCTAAATAGGAGTCTGTCGTTAGACAACCTAGGTTTGAATCCTGGCCCCACCACTACTTACTTGCGAATCCCAAATATTATTTTAGTCTCTCTGAGCCTCAGTGTTGTAAAATGGGGATTAAAAATAGTATCTACATCATAAGGTTAGAGCGTTTAAATTGTTTATTGCATAGTGCTTGAAATATACTAGGACTTAATATACAAGGTCTGTCTGTCCAGAAAAGTCCAGCTATTGTTAATATGAGAAAGGTTTGCGAAACATCAATGTAACCTGGCAACCAAGCAGAGTGAATTGGAATGCGCACGTGTGAATGATGACGACTTGCTGTACTAATAACCAGTAGGGGCGGTAGGTGCTGTTGAGTGAGCATGTGTACTGTATGCCCATCACATTCAAAATGATTGAGTAGAGCGACGAATCTGCATCAGATTTTGCATGAAGCTTGAACATTTCTCTGCAGAAACCAGCCAGTTGATTCAGAAGGCTGTAGCTACGGGCAACTGGTGACTGGCAGTTTCAAGACAATACACCTGCTCACGCATCACATCTTGTGCAGTTTTTTGGTGAAACATCAAATCACCCATGTGATTCAGCCCCTCTACAGCCCAGATTTGGTGCCTTGTGATTCCTGGCTTTTCCCAAAATTAAAATCACCTTTGAAAGGGAAGAGATTTCAGACTGTTGATGAGATGCAGGAAAATACAACAGAGCAGCTGATGGCGACTGGGAGAACTGCGTGAGGACCCAAGGTGACTACTTTGAAGGGGACTGAGGCATCAGCATCATTGTCCAATATACAATGTTTCTTGTATCTTCTTCAATAATTTTCTCTTTTTCATATTACATGGCTGGATACCTTCTGGACAGACCTCACATGTCACCCATTATTAAAGTACAGGAACATTTTTGCTTCAAATCACTTTGCAAGCTAGTAAGGGGCCTATCCAAACCTCAGCTCATTCTTCAATTCTGTATTCATACAGTATTCAGTAACTTCATTACTCCTTTTATATAATTCTATTCAATTTTTATGATTTATGTAAGCACCTGACAAAAAGGCAAAAAGAACTAGCACTTATAAAAGAAAAAACATTTATTTACCATTAGCCAAGGCATGCTTCATCAGTCCAAAGACATTTTCCAAATAACAATCTGGCTGTTGGTGCTAAATTAAATTTTTACATCCTAAATCAGAGTTTAACTTACCTGTGAAGTGCAAATTCCTACTAAGTATGTATTTTTGTTACTGCCTTAATACTAAGTAGAGAAATCAGAGACTAAGAATCCTAGACAAATACAATAGTAGACATGTTCATGTACTCCATAACTAGCAAGCTAGTTCTGACAGTTTATAATGATGATGGACAAGATGGTAAGGTCTTCATCTCACATATCTTCATCCCCATAATCCCCAGCTGTCAGTTCATCTCTTTGGTGAGAGAGCAACTCTAAAGCCTTTATGATCAGCCACATTCACATGTTTACCTACAGAGTTTTTAAGGAACACTGCTACATGAATGGGCACAGGAAGAACATTTATAAACAGGTGTAGGAAAGAAAAAGTTCACTTTCAAATGCACTGTTTATTAGCTGTCACAGAAATGCCTTGCTTCAAAGAATCATAAAGTAACTTTTATAGTCCTCTTCATGTTCCTGATTTTAAAAAACAATCACTAAATTCTAAATACTTCTCTACAAAAGGACACTGATTTCTTTAACTTGGTATCAGGACAGAAACTGAGCTTTGAACATCTTCATCTTGTAATTACAAATTCTCCCTTTCCCTTTATAGGATGTGGTGGATCTCTGCCATCGTTTGCAAATACACATTTTGAAGACAACTCCTAAATGAGTTTTCTAATGCCACTAATCTTATTACACATAATAGTGCTGTATTAATAACTGATGATGGTACAAGAGAAGAGAAAACACACAAGCTAAATTTAAGTTTAAACCAGCTTATTATCAAAAGGACCCTTTTTAGCCAGTAAAATATGTATTTTCCTTGTAAAAAAAATAGGGTGATATTAAGAATAATTTCACAACTTTTCCTTCATCATCATAAATATTTCATAAATAAATTTCCAAGGAGCTTTTTTCTTCTTCTATCAATGCAAAGTCATTTGTACTGGAGTTTACAGGTCTTAGGAGTAGCTCACAAAACAGGGTCTTAAACATTCTTCCACCTCTATTTTTAATAAATCAGAACTCAAATTTCCTGAGGAGCAAAAACATTTTCAATTATTTTCATTGCCTTTAGCTAAATGGCACACAAACAACAGAAACTCATTTATTTTGAGCTGTGTATATCACAACAAGGGCAATTCAAATGCACAGTCAGATATCATATTTACATATTTCAAAGGGAACAAATCTCTTTTATTATTCTATAAATTTGATATATAGATGAATTGTCATTACCAAGTTTCACTTTTTTAGAATAAAAACACATGTAATATATTGCCTTACTATTCCGGAATAATTGTAAAGGGATTGTCCCTTTAGCAAAATAGAAATCCATAAAATTACTATAATTATGGTTTATATATAGTTTTTTCTATAATCTGAATTTTAAAAGCAGATGTCAATTTAAAATGAACTGCTAAAGCTGTTGAAACTAAAAAGGGATTAGCAGGGGGAATATGGAAAGAAGTAAAAGCTGGTATTTACTGAACAGGCTGTCTCTTCCCCACTGCAAAGTCTTGGTACCTTTGTTGAAAGTCATTTGGACATATATGCAAGAGTTTGTTTTCAGGCTCCCTATATTGTTCCACTGGTCTATATTATGTGAGTACTACACCATCTTAGCTGCTGTTGCTCTGTACTGTGTTTTGAGATCAGGGAGGGTGAGGCCTCATGCTTCATTCTCATTGAAAGACTGTTCTGGCTATTTGGGGTCCTTTGAGATTCCATAGAAATTATAGGATCTATATATATATATCTATCTGGCCCAAAATGTCACTGGGATTTTGATAGGGAATGCACTGAATCTATAGAACATTTAATTTTGTAGTTTTCAATGTATTACTCTTTTATCTCTTTGGTTAGGATTATTCCTAAATATTCTACCTTTTCTGATGCTATAGTAAATGGAATTGTTTTAACTTCCTTTTCAGATTGATCATTGTTAGTGTACAGAGAGGTAACTAATTTCTGACTGTTGATTTGTATTTGTACCCTGCAACTTTTCTGAATTCATTTATTAGTTCCAACAGTTTTCATGGAATCTTTAGGGTTTTCAACATAAAAAATCATGTTATCTATGAACAGATAAATTTTCATCATTTCCAATTTGCATGTTGATTCCTTTTCTCATCTAATTGCTCTGGCTAGAACTTCCAGCATTATCCTGAACAGTAGTGGTAAGCGTAGGTATCCTTGCCTTAACCCTCTAGAATAGGGGTGTCCATACACGGCCCACGGGTTATGTGTGGCCGAGGATGGCTATGAATGTGGCCCAAAACAAAACTGTAAATTTACTTAAAACATTATGAGATATTCCGTGATTACGTGTTACAATGTATTTAATGTGTGGCCCAAGACAACTCTTCTTCTTCCATTGTGGCCCAGAGATGCCAAAAGGTTGGACACCCCTTCTAGAGACAGAGATTTCAGTGTTTCCATATTGAGTATGAAATTCACTGTGGGGTTTGCTTATCTGCCTATTATTCAGGAAGCTTCCTTCTAGTCTAGTTTGTTGAGTTCTGTCAAATGTTTTTCTATATCAATTGAGACGATCATGTTTTTTTTTTCTTTTTATTAATGTGGTATATTATTACATTGACTGATTTTTGTTTGCTGAACCACCTTTACATTCCAGCTATAAATCCTACTTGGTCATGGTGTATACTTTTAATGCGCTGATGAATTCAGTTTGCTAGTATTTTGTTAAGGGTTTTTGCATCAATATTCACCAGGGATATCTGACGCAGGTTTCTTGTTTTTTTTTTAACTTGTTTGTCTTTGTCTGATTTTGGGATCAGGGCAATACCCACCTCGTAAAATGAGTTTGGGAGTGTTCCTTCCTCTTGAATTATTTGGAAGAGTGAAAAAAAAAAGGTATTAATTCTTTAAATGTTTGGTACTATTCTGTAGTGACGCCATGGGGACCTGGGCTTTCTTTTGTCTCCTCACTAGTTTAGAGGTTTGTTCAGATTTCTTACTCATGATTCTGTCATGATAGGTTATGTTTGTAGAAATTTATCCATTTCTTCTAGGTTACCCAATTTGTTGGCATTTGGTTATTCATAGTAGTCTATCTTATAGCCCTTTTTATTTCTGTGACATCAGTTGTAATGTCTTCCCTCATTTCTAATTTTAGCTACCTGAGCCTTTCCCCTTTTTTCTTAACATTGCTAAGGGTTTGTCAATTTTGCTCATCTTTTCAAAAGCCAACGTTTGGTCTCATTGATTTTTTTCCCATTGTTTCTCTATTCTCATTAATTTATCTCTGCTCTAATTTTTGTTATTCCCTTTTTTCTGTTGACTCTGGGTTTAGTTTATTTTTATTTTCCTAGTTTCTTAATGTAAATTAGGGTATTGACTTGCAATCTCTCTTCTTTATTAATGTAACCATTTAGTACTATAAACTTCCCTCTTCATACTGCTTTTTTTGTATCCCATAAACTTTGGTATACAATGAATTTTGTTTTCATTTGTCTCCAGACTGCTTCTACATTCTCTTGTGATTTCTTCTTTAACCCATTGTTTGTTTAAAAGTGTGTTGTTTAATTTCCACATATTTGTAGATTTTCCTGTTTTCTTTCTGCTACTGATTTCTAGTTTTATTCCACTGTGGTCAGAAAGATACTTTTAGGATTTTATTTTTAAATTGGTTATGACTTGTTTTGTGGCTGAACGTGTGGTCTATTTTAGAGAATGTTTCACATATATTTGAGAAGAATGTGTCATCTGCTGTTGTTGGGAGGAATATTCTGACTAAATTTGTTAAGTCCAATTGATATGTAGTGTTGTTTAAGTCCTCTGCTTCCTTAATGACCTTCTGTCTAGCCGTTATAGCCATAATTAAAAGTGAGGTATAGAGTCTACTAATAGACTGGCCATGACAGCAACTAATAGTGTTGCTATATCTATTTCTCCTTTCATTTGGCAAAGTATTTTTTTAAATAATAACATAAAAGGCCTGGAGTCAAAATATTTTCTCTAAGAAATGACTATGGTAAGGAGTAAAAAAATGACAGGACTTGGTGGCCTTTATTAACTTCTTCTATAATTACAAAAGTTTAACAATGATCAGGAGTTCCCTGAGTACTTACAAGACAAAATAAGTTTTTTAAAAAAGAGCTATGTACACTACAGTCTTATAAACTAATCCAAGAGCTAATGATGTTTTCATATTGTTTGAGGTTTTATAAATTAAAAAAGACTAAGACGTAGAACAAATAACATTTAATTTCTATTTAATTTCTTTGTTTCTTCATTACAGAGTAGTAGGATTTCAACGTTAAAAACTCTGAATATCAACCCTGGCTGGGTAGCTCAGTTGCTTAAGAGTGCTACGGGTTTGATTCCCAGTCAGGGCACATGCCAAGATACCTAGGTTGCTGGTCAGAGCATGTATGAGAAGTAACCAATTGATGTTTTGTCTCTCCTTTCTCTCTCTCTCAAATCAATAAACATATCCTTAGGTAAAGGTTTTACAAAATAAATAAATTGAATAAATTTAAAAAATAAATAAATTTAAATAAATAAATAATAAAATATTTTTAAAAAACAAAACAAAATCCCAAAAACAAAGTTTCAATATTGGGCCTGCCTGAACAATGCAAGCAAACCAGGAAACAGCTGTATCCGCTCATTCTTCATACCATTTCTCCAATTTATATATGATTAACTTGAATTATACAACAAAAGATAAAATGTTGAAATAATTTACTTGTTCACATATTTTTGTATAAAAACTACATTCATCTACCACTCCTACTATTAGTGAGACAAACTTCTAACTATTTAGAAAATAAACCTTAACAACACACTCTTTGGGAAACATTTTCACAAGTTTAATTATTTAGTATTATCTTGGGCCTTATACTTATTTTGTACAAATGACTAATTTTGACCTCATTTTCTGACTTAAAAATATATCTAGGTTATTTTTATGTACATAACCAATTGAATTATTCAAGCTAAAGAGAACAGTTTTTAACTGGTAGATTCGTATAATGTAGTCATTGTTGGCAAACTTGTTATATTGGTAATCATGGCCAGATTGTTTTTCAGAAGGGTATTATTTTTAAAAATGAATTTTTATAAATATACTGAGATAAACATTCCTTATTTGGAGATTTTTACACATGAATCTGAGAGACAGTTATTCATCACAAATGATACTTAAATGTTTTACTAAGAGTAGAAAAATTTTTATAGACTTATAAATTTGTTCAGTTTCCAAATCCCAAAACTAAATAATAATGTCTTTCCATCTTCATAAACTGAAACAAAGGTAGGTACATTTCAAAAGTCAACAAAATTTCTCAAATACTGAATATACTTATTAAAAGAGGATATGTATATTAAATCTTCTGGGAAGTAAGTATCAGTTAACACTTACTGGACATAGCAGAGAAACCCTTAGGCTGGTTGTAGCTATTTCACTGTCTGGATCCGCAGTCAATTTCTCTTTAACTGACATTCAATGAAGAGAAAACAAACAAAAGTTTACAAAAGATGCATCATTAATGCAATATAAGAAAAAGAACAAAGAACTTAAAATGAAGAACCTTAAAAAACAAAAGTCAAAAAAATCTGTTCAATTATTTTCCAATCAACTGAATGTAAAGATAAAAATTACATGGTTTATAATTTCTCCAATGAACAAAAGGAGGAAAACCATTGTCTATCTATAGACTGTCTACATTTCCTGTAAGTTTCCTGTTTCTTATCCATGGAGCAAAAACTGCATTGCAGTAACATAAAGGAAACCTTTATAGCAGGTTGACATATTCAACTGATGGTAGACCCTTTTTCTTTCAGAACTCTTTCTTTTAAACTATGACCAATATTATTTCAAAAGAAATTAATAAAATAGCAATTGTAAACTAACATTTATAAATTTTCCCAAAACTCAGATAACAAAATAGTGTGTACAAAACACATTAATTCAAATTGCAAATTATGAAAAAAAATAGTTCAGTTGCTTTTTCATCATATAATTATTTGACTTGTATATTTATTTATCCATAAACCAATTATGCTAGCTTGGGCAAATCAATTCTCCTCTCTGAGCTTAATTTTACTTCTAGCAAAGAACCCACACTAGATAATCTCTAAAAGTCAGTTCATAATTCCAATAGTTCTTAAGAGAGAAGTCACTAGTAATCTCACTTTTAATGGCATTCTGTTACTTAGTCTAATATACCAAGGACCTTTATGCTTCTCGTCTGGAAACCTGAGGCATCTGTCCTAAAAACCACAACTCAGAAATTCAATTAAACTGCAACATAAAAATGAGACTGGAAATGCCTAAATGTAATATTCCAATAACTTTAGAACTGTTCCACAATCACTTCGAAGTCTTTACATGGAAAGGGAGCCCACATGGAATGGCTGTGTACATAGCTAATCACAGAATTTCAGAGCTGTGGCTCTGTGTGCTCAGGTAGTTAACATACAGTAAAGAAAATGGGGAGAGAGAAAGTACTCCAACAAAGAATGATTTCAGAGTAAATGTCTGTGTGCTGAAAACCATCTATGGGAATTAAGATTCCTGCTTTTACTGGCCAGACGGCTTAGCTGGTTAGAGCATCATCCCAATATGTCTAGGTTGCAGGTTCGATCCCCAGTCACGGAACATAAAAGTATTGACCAATGAATGCATAAATAAGTGGAACAACAAACCCATCTTTCTTTCTCTCTCTCAAACCAATTTTTTAAAATCCTGTCTTTATTAAACACAGTGATTATATAGTCTAAATTTTTTGAGATGGTCCAAATCTTATATATTCTACTCAACTGTCTCCATAAATCAGTGATCTCGACTAAGATGTACATCAGAACTACCTATAGAACTTTCTAACTTATTTCCCACTGACACAAAATGCAGAAGAGGGACACCAATGAGTAGTTTTAAAAAAATCATTTCATGGCCTGGAAATTCTAAATTTTTAAATTTGTATAACTCACAGGCTGCCTCACAGCTGAAAAAGGCATAAAATCCCTAGGTTTTAGTTTGGAAAATATAGTTGTCACATCACTTATGCTAACTTGTATCATCTGTAAATTATAAAAAGTATGTCTTTCTTATTTTAGGCCCAATCTTAGTCAACTGTTTCTTATAAAGATACATTTAACAAACAGTATTTTTTAAAGGTAACAAATAATTGCCACACAAAATAAACATACAAATAGAATTCTAATGTGATTATCAACCATTCTGCATGTCTACACTGAACATCCCTCCAGCACTCAGCAATGCACAGCAATGGGAACAGTAACTGACTTTGGATTTTGTCTATTTAATCTGCCACGTAATGAAGAAATACCATAGATCAGCATTATGCAAAACCAAGTTCAGTTTTTCGTAATTCAAAAAGAAAATGAGACAGGAGAGGTAAGGTAACTGGAGGTAGTGGTAAAGCCAGGATCTAAAACCAGCCTAGGTTAGAATTCACCCTTAGTCAAGTCATTTGACTGCTTTGTGCCTCAGTTTCATGATCTTGTAAATGTGAATAATATCTGTCCCACATACACTGTTTTACGGATTAAATGAGTTAACCAACGTAAAATGCTTTAAAATAACCTAACATTATATTTAATAAATATTAAGTATTTTTACTTGAAACAAAATGTGATTTTTTGCCCCAGCCAGTGTAGCTCAGTGGATTGAACGTCAGCCTGCCGATCAAAGGGTCGCTGGTTCAATTCTCTGGTCAGGGCACCATGCCTGGGTTGCGGGCCAGGTCCCCAGTAGGAGGCACACGAGAGGCAACCACACATTGATGTTTCTCTCCCTCTCTTTCTCCTTCCCTTTCCCTCTGTCTAAAAATAAAAATACATAAAATCTTTTTTTAAAAAATGTGATTTTTATGTTCACTTCCCCCCAGAGGTGGGATAATTTTTCACAATTATTTTAGAATCAGCTTGTCAATTTCTGTTTTTAAAAAAGCTTTCTATTTCACCTTTGCCATTAGAGACTCAATCTGAGACAATCTTTTCATGTAAAGATACTTTTAAAGGTCTTACTACCATCTTGATTGGATTGAATTTAACCTACAGATCACGTTGGAGAGAAATGACATCCCTCCAATAACAGTAATAAGTGTTCTGACCCATTAACATGGTATATCTGTACATTATTCAGGTCTTATTTTAATTTCAGCAATGTTTGGTAGTGTTTAGCACACATTTCTTACACATATTTTGTGCAATGTATCCCTAAGTACTCTTTATTCTTGGATGTTACAGTAAATTGTTTTTTGAATTTCAATTTCCAATTGTTTACAGCTAGCAGAAATACAATTTATTTTTATAAATTGATCGTGTATTCTGCAACCTTGCTAAATTCATTATTAGTTTTAGCAGCTTTTTGCTGATTCTTTAGGATTTTTTTCTACATAAGCAATGACGTCATCTTCAAATAAAGAAAATAATTATTCATTCATTTCTAATCTGTATGCTTCTTTTTTCTTGCCTTATTGTGCTGGCTAGAATCTTAAGGGTAATGCTAAACAGAAGTATTATGATCTGATATTGCCTTGTTTCCAATCTTAGGTGTAAAGTATTCAACTTTTCCACCATTAACAATGACATTAACTAAAGGCTTTTTATAAATACCCTTTATCACACAGAGGCAGTTCCCTTCTTTTTCTATTTTGCTGAATGGATATTAATCTTGAATGGATATTGAATGTGACCAAATGCCTTTCCTGCACCTATGGATTATCATATGATCTTTTTCTTTTTCAGTTTGCTGAGGTGAATTATGCTGATTGACTTTAGAATGTTGTATCAACCTAATATTACTGGAATAAGCTCTATTTGCTCACTGTGTATTTTCTTTTTATATATTAGGCTTTAAATTGTTTGATTTAGTCAACACAATTCTGGGGGGAAAAAAAGTTGGAAGACTAATTAATTCCAAAACTTACTATTAAGCTACAGTAATCAAGACTATAGTATTAGCAAAAAGATATATAGGTCAATGGAAAATAACAGAGTCCAGAAACAGATTCATACATTTGTGGTCAGTTGCTTTTTGACAAAGGTGCCAAGCTAATTAAATGTATAAAAAAACAGTGTTTTCACCAAAGTCGTTGGAACAACTGTTTATCTTTATGGGGGGAGAAATGAACCTCTAACCTTCCCTTGCAGCATGTAGAAATATTAACTTAAAAAGCACTAACTATAAAAAGAAATGAAGAAAAGATCTGAACAGACATTTAATCAAAGAAGCTGGAAAAGTGGCAAATAAGCATATGAACAGATGCTTAACATCATTAATCATTAGGAAAATGGAAATTAAAACTACAATGAAATACTACTACGCACTGACCAGAACGGCTAAAATCAAAGCAAACTGACAATACAAAGTGCTAGTGAGAATGGGAACAACTCAAAATCTCATACTTCACTGATGGGAATGCAAAAATAGTACCTGCACTTTACAGGACATTGCTACTCTGTTTTCTATACATTTATCATGTGACCCAGAAATCCAAGTTCTAAATATTTTCCCAAGAAAAATGAAAATGTATGTCTACAAAACTTGGATATCCATATTCAAAATGTAAATGTTTTAGTAGCTTTATTCATGACAGTGCAGAACTGGAAACAATCTAAATGTAAATCAACTGATAAATAGATGGACAAATTATGGTATGAATAAATAGAATACTACTTAGTAATAAAGAGGAATAAATCACATGAATGAACTTCGAAAGCATTATTATACTAAGTGAAATAAGCCAGACACAAATGGTACATGCTGCTGCATTTCAAATATCTGACATTCTGTAAAAGGTAAAACTACAGAGACAGGGATCTCATCAATGGTTATGGGAACTAGAGGTAAGGGAATGGGATGAGCCACAGGGGAACTTTCTGGGGTGAAAGATGTTCCATATTTTGATTGTAACAGTGGTTCATGATAGCATACACCTGTCAAACTCATCAAACTGTACTTTTAAAAAGCTGAATTTTTACTGCTTTTAAACTACAATAAAAATAACTGAAAGGGAAAAAATTACCATGTTAAATTTAATCACAAGAAAGTTTGGAGGAAAAATAAAGTAAGTACTTATTCTCTGTCGGTGAGGGAATAAAAAATAAAAACAAGACATAATATTCATCTGGCTGCATCAACCAAAACATGAGAAGTCTTCTGGAAGTTAAAGTTTTCTTGTATCATTTTGAAATGCAGTGGTAACTGTATTTTATTACATGATCTATAATAAAGTTACAGCTAGACACATTTAAAATTAATCCACCCAGGGATATACTTATTGATTTTAGAGAGAGAGGAAGGGGGAGCGAGGTATCTATCAGTGGTCTCCCATACGCGCCCTAACAGGGGACCAAACCCGCAACCTTTTGGTGCACGGAACAAGGCTCCAACCGAGCCACCCGGTCAGGGCTAAAATTAATCTTTTAAAAATTTCTGTTGTCACAGGCTATGAGAGTTACCTACTAGGCACATGTGGCTGTGTTTAAATTTAAATTAAATAAAATTTAAAATTCAGTTCCTCAGTTGCACTAGCCACATTTCAAGTGCTCCATAACCACAGCTGCTGGTGGCTATCACATGGGACAGTAGAAACGTAGAACACTTCCAGCATCACAGATTATTCCATTAGACAGTGCTGTTCTAGGTTTGTTTTCTGAAGATAATTTCTATTCTTTCTTAACATTAGATTACTTTACAGGATGGAAACAGTTGAACATATTAAGTCCAATGTTTTATTCTATAGGCAAGGACACAGAGGTACAGACACCTGATTTTTATTCTAGATCTCTTTTCAGTTTACTTCAACAAACATCTGAGGATCTACTATGTGCCAAGTAGGCACTGTGCTAAGCACTAGAACACAAAGAAAAATAAGATTAAATTCCTGTCCAAAGGAACTCATAGTCCAATAGGGAGTAAAGATGCTAATGGAAGTATGCTCAGGAAACCAGCTAGAAGTCGACTCATCTACACTGGGGGGTTCTGATAAATCTTGTGGAGAATGTGAAACCTAAAAAATAACCTGTTAGACAAAGGAGGCAACAGAGGAATTCTGAGGCACAGAGAACAATACTCACAAAGCACTGAGGAAAAAGAAAATAATTCGATATTTTTGAAACAAAGTATGAGAAGATGAGTGAATATAGATGACACTGGAAAGTAATAAGCATGTGCCACATCATGGAAAGCTGCACATGTCATCCTAACAAAGTTGGAGGTTTTATTCCACTGGTGTTAACAAGACATGGATTGCAAGGGAATGGTAAAACTTTAGATTTGTATTAATCACAGGTTACTACCAGAAGAGACATGAAGAGGAGCCAAGAAAGGAGAGGAATACATTATTTAAGAAAAAGTTTTTTAAATAAAGGCAGGATATGAAAACTTAAGAACAGTGATGGTAGGGAGAGAGAAAAGACAGACTTGAGAGATACTTAGGGTATAAGTTTGATAGAACTTGGTGAGTTTTAAACACTTGAATTTGAGGAACCAATACAATGTTTCAGTGAAGGCAGTTAGCTATATATATCTATTATATATGAAATTCAGGGGAAGGTCTGGGTGAAGACATCTATTTGGGAGTTGGTGTTAGTTTAAAACACAAGACTGGATGTGATTATCTCTAGGAAAAGTATGTACAAAAGTGGACTAAGGATGAAACCCCTGGGAAAACAAACATTTAGCATGCTTCCTTTAAGAGAATCCATTGAAGGAAAGTATTGAGAAGTAACAGTCAGAGAAGATAATTTCAAGCAGAAAGCAGCTGGTATGAAACACACACACACACACACACACACACACACACACACACACACTCCAACATGAAAAATGAAAAGGTAAGCATTAAATCTGGCAATCAGAGTGTTGCTTTGTGAAAACTGTAAGAGCAGTTTCAGTGGAAGGTTAGGAGTTAAAAGATCACAGTGGGTTGTTGCAGTGAGGAGATAGAATGATAAGTACAGACTACTCTTTCAAGAAGCTAGGATGAGAAAAATAGGTGGAACACACAGCTCTAACTAAACAATAATTTGTTTTTGTATTTTTTTAAAGGATGAAAAGAACTTGACAGGGAAGGGTGACAAAAAGAGCCTGTAGAGAGAGAAGTGAAAATACGGGACAGAGAACAGTTATATGAGGGATCCAGGTCTCTTAATACTGTTTCTGAGCATCTTCTTCTGGATGTCTGATCAAATACCAAAAGTCTAAGAATGCACTCTGATCTTTTCCCTGCAATTTGATTATTTCAACATTTTTCCATTTCAGTAAATGGCACTACCATGTAACCTGGTGTTTATGAAGCCCAGAATTCCTTGCCCTCTCCTTTTTCTTCACTCCCTACATGTAATCCACCATGATTTCTACCCTTCAATACTTCTCAAACTGTCCGTTTTTCTCTACTTCCAACACCATTACATAAATTCAAGATATCATTATCTCTTTTCTGTACAATAGGTTCCAAACTGGCATCGCATCACTGGATCAGCCTCACCCCTCTTCAATTCAAGTCATCAGTGATCTTTCTATTGCTCAAACCTGATCACATCACTCTGCTTAGAAATTCTTTCTCTCTTTTTCTTTCTCTCTCTCTGAAAAGAGAGAGAGGGAAAGGGAGAGAGGGAGGAAGAACGTAAGAAAAACATTGATGTGCAAGAGAAACATCAGTTGGTTGCCTCTCGCATGCCCCCAACCAGGGACCTGGTCTGCAACCCAGGCATGTGCCCTGGCTGGGAACAGAACCAGTGACCTTTCGGTTCACAAGCCAGTGTTCAATCCACTGAGCCACACCAGCAGGGAACACAAATCTGTCTTTCTATCACCTATGTTACTTCATCCTGTGGCCATCTATCAGGCCAGTCACCTCCTCTGTTTTCTCCACTCCAGCTCCATTGGCTTTCTGTTGGCATATCCCCCTCCCATCTTGGGGCTTAACTCTCCTCATCCTTATGATCTTGTATTATGCATCAAAGCACCAGAGAGGACTATGTTCTTCTGTTGTTACCTCCAGAGTTCCCTGTCTTTCTTCTTTAAGGCACATG
The DNA here is from genome assembly GCA_004026545.1 of Mormoops blainvillei. NCBI lineage: Eukaryota > Metazoa > Chordata > Mammalia > Chiroptera > Mormoopidae > Mormoops > Mormoops blainvillei. The sequence continues at coordinate 213,552 of PVJD01001536.1, read as the reverse complement.
TCACAATTGTAATACACTAATGACTTGTGCAATCATTTAATTCTGCCTTTCCCACCAGATTGCAAACTTCTGGGGGATGCAGAGGTTGTGTGTATCTTGTTTAATTCTCCTTCTCTTATATTCTCCTGTGCCTGGAACATAGTAGATTCTTAATATAATTTCTTGAGTGAGAAGAATAAATGAATAAAAGATTAAGCAGGAAAAGGGATATTTCCTCCCGAGGCTGAAGAAAATAAAGTAAGGTAGGGTACAGGTGCAGATATGTTGAAAAGTAGTCATGGTGGCACTACGATTAAGGAAGAAATGGACAGTTTAGAGAATTCACATCTTATTGCCCCAATTTTCTTGCACTGACAGTGAGCAGAGAGAGGAGGAATAGTGTTTGAGTCAAGTATAGACAAGTTTTAAAGTGACTGCTTAAAGGAAGAGGGAGAGGAAACAGGAACTTGACCAAGAATTAGTAAAGGACTGTTTTTGTGATAGTTGTGTGTGTGGGACAATTCTACAAAATGTGGAAACCACAATACTAAAATCTATTTAATCAAATGAATCAAAGGATGAATTTCTTTGGAAAAAGTCTAAATACTATCAACTCTATTCTTTCAGGAACGTAATAGTGCCTGATTTGATTACTAAAACTTTGCCAGCAGACTTTATTGATAAGAGTGACTCATATTTTTTATTTTTATAGTTAACTTGATTCTTCAAAAATATCTGAGAAACCTGACAATATTTGCTTCTTCAAGTTGTTTTACATAATCTTTTAATTGCACAGTTAATATGTTAGGAAAGTTACTTCTTTACAGAGAGCAAAAAGGCAAACAATCTGTTCTTTAGTTACAGCAAATGTCTTATTGGTGGGATCCAAATTAATGTTTTTCGGTTCCCGAGGCCAGTAAGATAAGATATTAACTGCCAGAAAAATCCTACCCAGTCTGCAAGCACACTTCATCTCCAGTACTGTATCAGAGATAAAATATACAGTTTTTGAATTAGGCAGCTTTTGCCGCTTAATAGTGGCTAACAGTGGTTACTTCCAGAAAACAGGTAATTCTAGGCCCACCTTCCTATTCTCCCTCAGATGATGCTATAGCTACAAGTGGGAAGGGGTTAAAAGCTTGTGCAAAGACAGCTTGAATAAAAATAGTAATTGTTATTATTATTATTAAGTATAACAGCTTCATTTGCCTTATTTCTTGGTATTACCTTTTCCACACAGGCTCACCTAATTCCAGAATGCTTTCTAATTAGATGAGATTCTAGCACTATGTGGCAAATACAAAGAGTCTCAGCAGAATGACTAGGAATAGATTTCACCTAGAGTGTGGAAAAAAATTCTTCTCTTGCACTCTCCTTCAAAACAGATGTCAGAGCCTTCTTTTATTTCAGGATCCCACATTATCTGCTTGTCCCTGCAAATGGTGCTTCCACTCCTCTAGACCCCAAGCCACTGCTGTCACTCTAGCTCTCCACTATCTGTCAACGAATGCCTACTGAGTCAACCAAAAGTGTGCACCTCTTGACTCAGGATTATTTGCCTTTCTAAAAAGCTCTTTAATACAGAAAAATCCTTCAATGAACTATTGCGGATATACAGATATTCAGAGGTAGTGATCTTTTACTCTGGCATAGAAACACGTTTTTTAAAAAAGACAAAAGCTGTGTCACAAAAGGAAATGAGAGGAAAGTTGGCCTTACTATTTACTTTTTTCTATCACGTTGTTCCTAACCACAAATCCAGTAGTGGGTGTCATTAATCAATTCACATCAAGAACCCTTAAAGGGTAGTTTTCTAGCTCCTGTCTGTAAAAGTTTTATTTCCTAAGCACCCAGCCCCATTCCCAAATCCATACATAAAAAATCTTTCTCAAAAAGAGGGGAATAAAAGAAGACCTTAGTTCACCTCTTTAGAACGGTTGACAAACTCTGGCCTTAACCCTTAAAAATTGAGGCCAGAAGAGTAAATCTGTAGCCCTTATCACTTCATCTCACTCAGCATGACAAAATGAACCATCTAGTTATTCACACCTATGAACCCAGACTTCTGAGAGGTTTTAGAAACCATGTGGTACAAACCTAGTTAGAGATGAGGAATATGAGACTCACAGGAGTAGAATGACTTGTCCAAGGCCACATGATTAATTAACAGCAGAACCCACATCGTTATTATTTCTACCACTACACTGACTCTCTTTTTGCTTTCTTAATGCAGGGATGAGTCACCATATATCCCTGCATATTTTTCCTGGATAATCTTAAATGTAACTGCTAAAACATTTACTCTCTGAGGTTTTAGTAAAATATCCTTCCATGTTCATGTACTAACTTTACGAAGTTAATTTCAAGGTCAATAAAATATAGATTATAAAATATAGGTCAGGACAAAGATATTAAATTACTCAAGTCTTAATTTACTCTAGCTTCAAACAAGGTTTTTAGTGTTTTCAATCTGCTATGATAAACTCTAAAAAACAAAACAAAACAAAAAACCCCCCTAAATTTCCTGAGTTATAAAATACTACTCTAACCTTTACCAAAACAGTTCAGCTACACAAATGAAATAAGTTTATCATACGTACTTAAAGCTCTAGAATGATCCGGATTCCTTATTCCCTTTGCTCGTAACCTCTGAAGAAGAACTGTTGAGGACAACTGTTTTACAAGATATACTGCCATGGAATAGTTCTGGAAAAAAAAAGATGCAGAAAACAAACAACATAGGTAAGTAAATAGTACATCTAATTTAATCCCACAGTGACAGGGAAAGAAAACTAACTGTTGTTAAAACACCTACTGTATGCCGAACACTATCTTAGGTGTTTTCATGAACAGTAATTCATTTAATCCTAACCAAAAAGCTGCTGAGGTGGTCAGAAACCTTTGATGGATGGGGAAAGTAAAGTGTAGAATGTAGAGAAGTAAAAGAACTTGCCCTAATTTTGCAACTCTCAAGTGATAAAGGCAGGTCTCTCGTGCTTCTATGTTACCTGACTACCTATGCTTGAAGCTAATCAATTTAAAGCACTCATACAAAAGAACACAATTACAACTAAAATAAACCAATGCCAATAAGATGCCAAAGTCATCATGAACCACAGTTAGGAGGTAACAGATATATATAAAATAGCAGTTATTTAAAAAATTACAAATTAGATTGGCTTCCTAATCTATAATTATTTAATTTCTCTATTAGCCTTTAACTAGTTCTTAAAAAGACCCTAGTTGGGTCATTATCACAACAAGCAGAGGGAATATTAAAGATTCTCAATGAGAAACTGCTACTTTGGCAAATGAACAGATGAATATCCATTACCAGCAGAAGGACTACCCATCTCTAACGAGATGGAGGAAGGAAAGGAAGACAAAGGAAACAGTTAATCAACAGGTCAAGGCAGAGTGAATGGTATGTGATTAGATAAGAGGAAGAAAAAAAGGGCTGAGGCTTATGAAGGGTAAGAGGGTTCTAAATGAGAAGGCCCATTTCCCATTTGGTGTTGGAATCAAGAGGAAGATTAAGAGATTTGGAAAGAAGCAAAAGAAAAAATAGTTGCTATCTTACATTTACATCCAGTTTTGAAGTACTCAACAGTTAAGACTATCTACTTCATTTAAACCTCACAGAAAGCCTATAAGAGACCAGAAAGATAAGCATTTTTCTATGTGAAGGGCTGATGAAACTGAGGCGCAAAGAGACAAGTAATTTGCTCATGATCATGCATCTGCCTGGTGAGTAAGCTGGCACTAGAAAACAAGAGGAAAGAGTAGAGATGCCAGGAGAATGGACTTAATGGCCAAGATCAGTGCAGTTCTCCACAGTTCTTACTTTCACACACCCTGTTTGCTTTGATTCTCTTAGCGTAGTCCAATATACATTTCAACTTTCAGTTCCTTTCACAGTTTTAAAAATGCTTTTCCCTCTTTTGGCAAGAGAAAAATATCCTACAATACCCTCTGAAAGGTCAATGTTTCATTTAGAGTTCATGGTCACATGTTATACAAGTTCTAAAAAATGAAGTGTCAGAGCTGATTTACTTTCATTTATAAATTTAACAATTAATGAGGAACAAGTAACCTTAATATTTGCCTAAATTTTAGAGCACACAACATATCAATCTAATGTTAAACTAAAAGGTTTCTGGGGGGGGGGGGCACGGAACTTTATTCACCTTTATTATTTATTTAATTAATGTTTCAAGGATGATAGAAACTGGAGAAATACTAATTAACACTGTGAAATTATGTACTGACAGCCTGAATCTTCAGATCTAGGAATTACCCCAAGGCTTTATATAAAATTTTAAAGAAAGATCAAGTAGAAACCACAACTACAAGTTCAGTGAAAAGGTATGCTCACTCTAGTTGAAACATGTAACCAAATAAGAAAAAAGAAAAAGCAAAAAGCAGTAACAACAGCAAAAGAAACATCAAGTATTAACAAATGCTACTTGTACTGATAATATGGAATTAAATCTTACATCACATGAAAGGGATTCAGTAGCAAAACCCCCAAAACTTAATAGTGGTATAGTATCTCTTGTAGGTAGATGTTATTATATTGTTCTCACTATCCCTTCAAAGTGCTACCTAACTCCAACTATTGATATATATATATTGCATTACACAGATGTTTTTGTCAAATGCTTTCTTTGAAAGTCTTCAAAACTGTCTATCAAGTTCACAGGACATTTTCTCCATGATTAAGATATAATCTACTCATTAAGTGCCCTTTATACCAGTATCTAAATAACTTCTCTACAATAAACATTTAATAAATGCTAAATGCAGTGACTACCTGAAGTAGGATAAGAAGTTATAACAGAGTATCTTTACAAGTTGAATTTAAACTAGTCAATGAAAAACAACTAATAAATTATCTTTGGGGCTTTGAAAAAAAGTAATTTTCTTTCGATGTTTTACTTCAAAAAAGGTCTCTAACATGTAGATGGGGAGGAGTCTACAAAAAGATATTACCTTACCTTGTAGACCTTCAAATTACTGAAGATACTGTCTTTTTTCTGAGCTATGGACGGCTTCTCATGGGAAGAGTACTCCCCCCTCCGCTAGTGCTGTATGCCAGCAACCACACTCCCTCCTCTCCCACAGTTTAAGCCTTGTTCGCAGTTCACTGTAAACACCCTGATGTTTACCACATTTCCCTGGTAGGCTATACTTTTCACACAGAGACAAAAAAACAAACATTTCAATACCCTCGTCAAAAAGGGGAACCCCAAGGTACACTAGAAGTGTAACATTAAAAAAGATTCAGAAAACCTAACGACATTAATTAGGCAAAGGAAATAAACGTGACCTTGACAGATGTGAAAAAATTGATAAAATTCAAAATCTGTTTCTCACAAAGATATCTGGTAAAAGTGGGATATAGGAATATACTGCTGATGTAATTAAGCTCTATCAAAAATTAAGTTATTATAATACTTAAACGTTGTGACACTAGTCATATTCTTATTAACATAAGGAACAAGTGAAGAAATGTCCAGTAGCATTCACATTCTTTCATTGTTTTAAAGGTTCTAGCCAGCACAAAAGAACAAGAACAAGAAAGTATGGCTTAAGTATTAGGATTATTTGCATAATGACACATCTCAAACTCAAAACTACCTACCAAGAAGTATCAAGAAATCAACTAAAAAGCTACTGGAACCAATATATGTATTTCATATATTTCATGTATTTCATAAAAGCCAGTTATTCACTGAGTTTTTAAATAAATCAACAGTAAATAAGATTTAGGGGAGTAATGCAGAGGTACACGTCTTTCTGCAAGTACTTTTCCAACGTGTCCACTCTTTCAAGCCCCTATTTATTCCTCCCTCTCAGCAGACTTACCTCACTTCCTACATCACAAACATAAGTCATTAGACCAGAACTTGCTCATCTCTTCAGTATCAATCATATACACTTACCCAGTCCTTTCACTTTCCTATTAAAAAAAGAAGCTGTGCCTTTTAGCTATCCTACGTTACTATGCAGTTCACTATTAATTATCCTTTCATTCTCTTGTATTTTTAATCTCTTCCACTCAAAAAGATACCTGCCATCATCTTAAATACATGTTAAAGATGCTCCCATTAAAATAATAAATAACTCTCACATTTCTCTCCAGCCACACTTCTATAACTCACGATCTCTACTGCCTTAACTCCACCTGGTCACCATTTGGCTTCTCTTCCCACCATCCACCAAAAAGAGCTCATGCTAAATACAGTCACCTTCATGTTCCTGATCCAAAGGGTATTTTTTAGGTTTCACCATGCTTGACTGCTCAACACTTGTTTAGTACTGCTTACCATCTGCTTCCTTTCTGAAACTCTTCCCATGGCCTCTCATGCCCGCCTTCTATGGTTTGGACCTTTCTTACCTCTCCAGCCTCATCTTGTATATGGCTCTTTGCCTTTCTCTGCTCTCTAGCCATCGTGGCTCCCTTTTAGTTCCTTGAAAACAGCTGTGTTCACCCCGCCACCGGCTGTTGTGCAGGTTGTTTCCTCTGAACCTTTTGCCTGATTCCTTCTACCCTTCTCTCAGCTCTTGGCTCAGCTAACTACTTTATCAGGAAGCCCTGCTTCACCTCTCTCTAGTTCAAAATATCCTTCGGTATAGTCTAAAATCACCACACACCTCTCCTGTATAGTACTTATAATAAATAAGTTCACGCTTTTGTGTGTCACCACGTGACCCCTGGATCTCTGGCTCCAAAAGAGCAATCATTTTTTTTCTTGCTACGATACTACAGTATAGTTCATTGCATACAGTAAGCATGTAACTAATTTCCATTGAATTAGTGAATAGATATGAGCTCACATCACAAAACTGAAATAACTGAAAACATTCTGACACTGTTCCAGAAAAAGAATGCTAGAATAAGAAACAATATTTTAGAAGTTCAGAAACACACCCAGGACAAATAAAACTCAAATATTTTAATTTTATGGTGGTCACATTAGCATGGTGGCTTCTGAATCAGTATTTTTTTAAGTATTAGAACTGAATGACTAAAAAAAGAAAGTAAATTTTTATTTCACACCACATATAAATTTATGATGGATTACATATTTAAAGGTAAAACAAGAAACCTCTAAAGTCTAGAAGAAAATATAAACAAATACCATTTATGTAGTCTTGGGAAGGGCCAACAGACTAAGCACTGATGGGGACTAGGAGCAAGAGCAAAGACTATAAAGAAAAAAAAACTGGCTCCATATTAATTTAAATCTTCTGCATTATATAACCACATACATAAAAATGAAAGGCAAATAAACTAGAAACAAATATTAGCAACACTGTAAGAAAGGTTAAGTCTTAATATATTAAGAACTCAAATTAATAATAAGAAAAACTATAGATATGATTTTAAAATGTAAATAATTACAAACATAAAATGTTAAATGTTAGTAATAAAAGGAATCCTAATTAGAGCAATGTGATGCCATTATTTAACTATTAAAATTGGTAAGGATTTTTTTTTAAATGCAGTGTTGACAGGGTATGAATCAACAGGCATGTGAATAAATACTAAAAGTCAGAGAATAAATCTGTACAATACATCTTTTTGTAAGGTAATCCATCAATGTACACAATATTTCTTAAAATTCTTCATGCTTTTTGACTCAGTAATTCCACTCTTAGGAATTTACTCTAAGGAAATTATCACATCCCTATGCAAAACCATAGCTACTATTATGATCTTCAAAATGCTCTTTGAAATAGTAATGAATCAATCAATCAATCAATTAAGTATTGACCATAGAAATTAGACTAAATTAAAGCACACTCATATTGGAATAAAATGTAGCCATTTAAAATCATGTAGGTGAATAGGTAATGGCATAGGAAGACATTCACAATAAATTGCTGAGTGAAAGGATTAGGTTATAAAACACTAGAACTTCACGATCCCATTTTTAAAATGGGAACATGTTGAAAATTCATTATGAGACAAAAATAAATCCCTTTGCAACTCATTTTACAACGTGATTTACATATAAGCTCAGGTAGCCATGGAGATTAACCCATCATAATACAAAAGCCTGGTAGAAAAAAAAATTACTTACTCTTCCAATTTCTGCAGTCCAAGAAACAACAATGGTGTTTGGTACTGTTGTGGACAATCGGACAAGTGAGGTGATATTAATTGGTCGGCTGGGTCGCTTTGGTTCCACACCATTTTTAGTAGGTGGAAGATAACCCTAAGGATAAAATATAATTTATTTCTACTTATTATCTCTACAATCATTTCAACTTCCATTTTTAAAAAAACCCTACAAACTATGCACTAGAATATATGACTACTTCCATTAAAAAGTAGAGAAGCAAACATTTACAAGAATTTCCTGTTTCTCTAAACAACTCTGTAATATCATTATAGTAAGCCTAAAAAAAATATTGGTGACAGATCTACACTTGATCTTAGCCAAAAGGCCAAGAAACAACAGTGACAGATCTTAAAAATCTCTAAAATTAAAGAATCAGCCCTGGCTAGTGTGGCTCAGTGGATTGGAAGCCGGCCTGCAAACCAAAGGATCGCAGGTTGGATTCCCAGTCAGGACACATGCCTGGGTTGTGGGCCAGGTCCCCAGTAGGGGGTGCATGCGAGAGGCAACCACACATTGATGTTTCTCTCCCTCTCTTTCTCTCTTCCTTCCCCTCTGTCTAAAAATAAACAAATAAATCTTTTAAAAAAATAAAAAAATAAGGCACAGCATTCTTTCATTCCACCAGACTTCCAGATATACATGAATATAGCTGAGGTTTTATTGAAACAATTTCTTCTCCCCAAAATCCAGTACATTAAAGCATCCAACTCCTAGATTCTGTCTACACAGCTAATGTCACAGCTGTTAACTGTACATAGTTGGTCCAAGTGTTTCACTCAGTGAATATATATCCAAAATAGAAATATTTTCTCAGTGAAAAACTATGATTAACAACAGTAGTGATGACTTATTTAATACTATATTGGCAATGCATTTAGAAAAAATAGCTTTTAGGACTTACTGGAAGGCTGCAAGGTTTTGTATTCACTTTCACACAAAGATTGGGTGGGAAGTGATCTTCTTGTGGACAACTGGTTTCTGATAAACAAAACCTAAAGAACAAGTTTAATTTCTTTTATTAAAAGATGACTTCATTAATATTTTTGCTTAATCTAAAAGATGGCCAAATTTAAATTTAAAAACTGTCAAGACTAGACATTTCATATGATGAATAAGCATGTTTAAACAGGTTTAGAGTAAATAATTCTGTCACCGTAGTTTCAGTGACCACAACTATTCATCTGTAGTTGTCTGTATAATGTTTCCAATCATTTAAACATGTTCTGAGGGGATGGAAGGGGAAGGTTTTGTAGTTGAACAAATTTAAGTAATTCTGAATCAAAAAATGAAATTAAGTTTCCTTAATATAGAACTTCACAGAGCTAGGCTAACATCCATTATAACTTTTTAAGAGGAAGATATAATATACAGTTTTTACCAACTTCATTTGCCTGTGGAATTTTTTTGTTTGTTTTTTGTATTTAGTGAAATGTTGTACGTCCATCCCCTGGACCTAATTCTATCCAGTAATCAAGGTACTCCATTATTCCCTGAGAACCGAAGACACTGAATAGTAAAACATTACCTATAACAGCATGTATTTAGAATACTATTCTAGGAACCCACCCTGGCTGGTGTGGCTCAGTGGGTTGAGTGCTGGCCTGTGAACTGAAGGGTTACAGGTTCGATTCCCAGTCAGGGAACATACCTGGGTAGCGGGCCAGGTCCCCAGTTGGGGGTGTGCAAGAGGCAAGTGATACATGTTTCTCTCACACATGGATGTTCCTCTACCTCTCTTTCTCCCTCCCTTCCCCTCTCTCTAAAAGTTAATAAATAAAATCTTCAAAAAAAATAAAATAAAATTAGGTGAATTTAAAAAAATCTTTAAGGAATATTAACTTTCAAACTTTGGATATCTACTGTAGTCAGCACTGTACCTTAACTGGACCTGCACTGTGAAGTCACATTTGGTCCCAGAAATATCCCTAGAAAGGACAGAACAAGAACTACAATTATTTTTAAAATATGTACATGAAAGCTGATTCAAAGACACTGTTACTCCAGGTAGTTTTCAAATGATCAGAAATACAACTGTTTTTAGAGTAACTAACACTATAATAGTATTCTTAATACTAATATTCGCAGGACACTAATATCCAATATGCTATTTTTAAAAATCACTTATAGACAAAATTAGATTTAAAGGCCAAGCTACAGGTTACACTTGAAGACAACTTACATTGAACTACTGATTTGCTGCACTTGTTGTGGTGTCAATGCAAAAGCAAAACAGGTTTCTCGAAAGCGCTGACTGTTGTCTGAAGCTAAAGAAGAAAGAATTACATTTTTAATTACCTTCATATTCATCAATAAAGAACAGAATAAAAATAAATAAATAACCAATCACATACCTTTCATTAACTGAGATGTGTTCTACAGTTTAGATAACAAGGCAACTAAAGCACTAAATAAGAAATGTGCCAGCTGTAGAAATAGGCACAAAAATGGCTAATTCCAGAAGATACACCAGGATGCAGGTTCAGAAAATTTATAATCAAAGAAACACTAATAAAAAATTATCTAATTGTATAAAGTTGGCATCTGAAAAGCACACTTGTAAATAAAACATGTTGATATTAATTTTACTTCAAGTAGAACATAAACCCATTTAAAGAAAAGTACATGGTTTCTGAGCTAAGTAACAAACATACTCACCTGGAGATATGCACAAGTAAGATGACATTTAGTCTTTAAGGCAAATTAAGAATTTCATCATCTCCTAACTATACCATTCAAGTTTTACCCAATAAATATCATATATAGTTTCTCCTATGCTTAGACGACTTGACTTCAGAATCTGCTTGTCATCATTATCTCGAAAATGAAGAGTTACACGAATAGAGAAAGAAACTAAAGAAAAGGAGGGAGTGCAAGGGAGGTGGGGACAGAAAAAAAGAGCAAGAACAGGCAAGCAAGCACAGGTCAGTGTAGAGCAGGGATTTGTACAGAATGCTGCTGTGAGCAACAATCGTTCTATTAGCTTTTAATATACATTATATATATGAAAAAAATCAGTGGTCAATATCCCTCTTATTCACTAATGGTTTCTCAGTGCTTGGCACAAAGAAGCACTGAATGACTGTTTGTTGACTAAATGAAATAATAAGAAAATTAGGAAATACCAGATTAAATTATTTAGACTGTACTTTTCCAGGGTAATTTTCTAGAACTAAAAGACCCCTAGAAGTTATTACTACGGAACTCCTGGCCTGTGGGCCACTTAAACCTGTGAAGAAAAAGTAGCTGAATTTGGCCGACTCTTGCTTAAAAACTGGTTTTGATCCTACTTGCAAGCAACACTCCGTCCACAACTACCACCAGACTTCAGTATGTCATGCTGAAAAATCTGTACAAATGTTAAACTATGAGAAAAAGAATAGGAAAAAGCATTGCTGCTCTTTCATCTCAATATACAGTAGGAGCATCTGATGTTAAAGGACAAGTTTGTGTTTCTGCTTTCTATGATGTGAGAAAGTTTTTCTCTTAAAGAATCTATCCCCAAGAAATAGTTACTAACCAGAAAGTTATCTTAATTATGAAGTGTCAAATCTGGCAAATGGCCAATAACCAAGGACTGGACAGTTTCCCGTGTCAGGTGTAATATAAGTAATTCCTTTGCTTCTTAGGGATTACCTCCCTATAAAGATTAAATTTAGTCTGGTAGGTTTAGCCTAATTTAGCTTTCTGACTCTATTCTACAACAGTGCTAAAATAACTTCCCCAGTACAAACATTCAGATTCATTTTAGAATATATGCATACAATAAGTTTTGGATATGTACATGCAGATTTAGAATAGAGAAGATATGACTAAAATAATAAGGCAGTTTCTTGTGCCATACATAGAATCAGGTTTATTAATTAACAATAACCCCTATTTACAATGTATCCTTTTATATACCAATTATAATGTTCATGATTACTACTATTTATCTGGAAAAGCATCTTTTTATACTATGTGGTTTTCAGGCTTACTTCCCACTATGAACACCAGTGAATAATTTATAATTTGGGTCTTCGATAACAGATTAGCTAAAAACTTTTCAGAGTGAAATAAGCTATCATTATCCCTTTCATGAAAATTCAGACAAAATAGAATCACAGAATATTCATACTAAAAAAGAAGTCTTAGAAGTCATCCAAAACAATGACTTCCAATGTTGGGGGGTATGCATCTCAATGTGTACACAAGACAATCCAGAGGGATGCAGGAAAAAATAACTACCTGCAAAACAGGAGTTTTAAAAGTTGAGATTTTACATAAACTCTAAAATCTAGTATACAAAAATATCTAAAATTTTATGAAAACCTTACACTTCCACTTTTGTTTTATAACTACATTAATATAATAGCTATATATATCTATAGTATATGCTAAATTATTTTGCTGAGAGGTCTGTATGATCAAGTAAGTTTGCAGACCACTGATCTAGAGTTAAACCTTATTTCAATCCTTCCATTCATACTTTGTTTGAATCCTTTTGGAGATGGGGAAGAACGGCCAATACCTTGTCAGGCAGAAGATGGCTGGTAATGAACAGTTTAATTTTAAGAAGGCTTGCCACACTATAGGGAGCAGCAAAGTTTAGTGGAAAGAGATGAGATCACATAGGCCTAGATTCCAAACTGGTTTTGCCACATATTTGTCATATGACCTTAGGTACTTATCCACTCTGAGTTTGTTTCCTTCAATATAAAAACACACACATACATACAAACCCCAACTGGGTTATTTTAAAGAATATAAACACAATAAGGTATTTAAAATAACCAACAATTTCCTTTTCTGTCCCCTTTCCTACTTATGCTCTTATATATAATCGAATATATAATGCTGTAACTTCCATCCATTGATCTCACACAGCATATCCAGAGACAACCATTCTTTAAATATTTTAGACAGCATAAATGTGCCCCACCCCCAGTGACTCTACCCACTGTTTCAGGTGAGATTTCAGAATTATTCACCACCCTAATCTTTTTCCTCTATAGACAAATCCCGGGTTGTCACACCCTAAAGTGACAGCCAGAACTAGACATACTCTGTCATAATATGTTATTCCAAATATTTGCAGCCCCTCTGTACTGGCCTATCGCCACAGAAGGATTCTACCTCCAGTGCCACTGATACCAGCCCTGTCCAGTGAAATGTGAGTGGAAGTATACTACTTCCAAAGCAGAACTTTGTAAGAGCTATCCTTTGGTTTTACCATCTTTCTTTACAGTCTGCTTTGATTTTAGAGTGAAGAGAACATGGAGCAGTCCCACAGCTATAACATAAGCGAGAAGTAAACCTTAGTTGTTTGCCACTGAGATTTATGGTTGCTTATAAACTGACTGATACATTATTCTAGATGGGATGTGATTAGAAAGTATTTTTTATCAACAACCATTTAGTACTGTTAATCCACACAACAATCATGAAGAAAAGGTATCTGTTCCTTTTTTAGATTTAGAAATTGGAAGTTCAAGTAATCAGGTAACTGTCAAGCCTAATATAAGTGGAACCAGAACTGGAGCTCAGATTTACACATCTTCAAAGCTCATGCTTTTCTCATAACACAGATCTATTAGCTCCCCTAACGTAGATGCTACACTTCTATAAATGCAGCCTAGTGTTAACATTGGATCACAAAAAGTAAAAAAAATTAAAAAAGATTTACCCATTACCCCCATCATAACTGGTTATCATATTTACATATTTCCTTCCATTTTTATATGAAATTATGTATACAATTTGAAAGCTTGCTCTTAAAAAATTACCCTTATCACAATTACATTTTTCAATTATAATCTCTATTACCATATTTTAATTATTACACTGTATTCTATGTACAGGGTATATGAAAATTTTAATTACTCCCTTGATTAGTCATTTAGGTGGTTTCTAACTTCTCATTATTTGAAACAATTCTGTGAACATCTATGGACTTACAGGTTTGTTTTTTGGAAGGGGGAACTACTTACTATTGTCTTTGAATAAATCCCAGATGTGGAATTTCTGGGTCAAAAAGTATAGTGATTTTTATGGATCTTGAAACATCACAGAAGTGATTTTCAAATGGTTTTAACACTTCACATAAGATTAGCAATTTATTCACCTGCTAATTGCACCCTACTCTGGCCTGCATGGGAGTTGTTGTTAATTTAATGGGTGGGACCTGGCTACTCCCTAGCAGTTTAATTTGCATTAAGAATTTTCCCATTTTTAATTTCCTATTTCATTGTATAATCTTGTCCTATGACCATTTTTATATTTGCATAAGGGACACCGGCCCTTGGAAATTTGCTGAAAATATTTTTCCCAGCCTGTTATATTTATTCATTCTGGCCACATTTTTGGATAATATAAAAGTTAAATTTTTATGTTGTCTAATCTATCAAATTGTCTTTGCAAATTCAAGTTGTTCCCCTTCCTAGGTTCAATCAATAAAAAATTCAATTCTTTGGCCTGTTGTTTCTATGTAATTATTAATCCATCTGGAACTTATTTTAGTATGTGATATCTTAAAAATCTAAACTTCTGTTACTACAAATTGCATAAAGTTGTACTAACACATTATTTGTTAAATAATCCTTCTCTTCCCTATGGATATGTGTGCTTCCTTTATCATATATTAAATTCTTATATCCAACACAATCTATTTCTGGGCTATTTTCCCAATGGTCTTTTTTATCCTGGTGCTGGTACTCTACTTTTTAATTGTTATAGCTTCATTATGTTTTAATATATTATAGCTAGGTTTCTCTCTCCATCTATTCTTCTTGTTTCAGAACTTTAACATTGACTCAAATATTTTTTCAGGTTTCTCTCTCCATCTATTCTTCTTGTTTCAGAACTTTAACATTGACTCAAATATTTGTTCATGTCTAACCTTTTGGCATCTCTGCGTCATGCTGGAAGGAGAAGAAGAGTTGCCTTGGGCCACACATTAAAGGTTTTGTGAAACGTAATCACAAAAAAAATCTCATAATGTTTTAAGTAAATTTATGATTTTGTGTTGGGCTGCATGAAGCCTGCAGGCTGCAGGTTGGACACCCCTGAATGACCGTTGGAATCCTTTTGCTATGATTTTTAAAGCCCAATGGTATTTTGGAGTAGAATTACAATATACCTATGCATTATTTTGAACTGACATCTTTATATCTTTAAACTTCCCATCCTCAAGTACAGTACTTGTACCCATTTATTCATTTCCTCAAGGTTTTGTCATTTTTATTATATAAATTAGTTATACAGTTCCCATTAAGAATATTCTTATGTCAAATAGTAATCAATAGAATAAATGAATAAACAGTCATATAATGGAATACTCTGCAACCGAAAAAATAGAGAAAAGTCAGTAACACCAAAAGGGAGTTTCTTTTTGAAGATCAATAAAATCGGTAAATGTCTAGGAAGACTAGTAAGAAAAAGAAAACAAAAATAACCAATATCAGGAATAACAGGAGACATCACTATAAATTCTACAGATATTAAAAGCATGTAAGAGAACATGATGAACACCTACATGGCAAAGCTTTTGACAACTCAGAAAAAAATTTCTTGAAAAATAAAAATTACCAGAGTGTACTCAAGAAGAAGGAGATAACCAAAATAGTCTTGTATCTAGCACAGAAATTGAATTTGTAGTTAAAATCCTTCCTGAAAGAAAACTCTAGGCCCAGGTATTTTTAAGAAAAAATATTTAAGAAAAACATGATACCAATTCTACATAAACTGAAGAATTCTATGAAACATTTAGGAAGGAAGGAATATAAATTCTAGACAATCTCCAAAAAACTTAAAAATTAAAAGGCGGGAATACCAACTCATTCTATGAAGACAGTATTACTCTACTATGAAAGTGAAACAAAGACATTATAAGAAAAGGAAATGAGCATAAACACAAATATTCTTAATAAAACCGGTAAATCAAATCCAACTATATATAAAAAGAATAATATATCACAACCAAGGGAGCTTTACCCCAGGGATGTTGCTTCAACATTCAAACTAACCTACCCTAGATAAAACTAAAAAAGAAACACCTTACTGTCAATAGATGTAGAAAATGCATTTGACTATAATTCAATATCCATTCCTGATTTTAAAAATACTCTCAGCAAATCAGAAATATAAGTTAATTTCCTCAACACAATAAACAATTTATATGAAAAACTTACAGCCAACATTGTATTCAAACGTGAAAGACTAAAGCTTTCCCTAAAAAATTAGGAACAATGCAATGATGGCCACTCTCATCATTTCTATTCAAGAATGGGCTGGAAATTCTCACCACTGTTAACAAGGCAAGAAAAAAAAAAAACCATCCAGATTAGAAAATAAATAACAGTCTATCCACAAACAATATGATGACCAATGTAGAATGTCTGATACAATCTACAAAAAACTATTAGAAAAAGTTAATTTAGTGAGGTAAAGATGATACACAGAAATCAGAAACTGACATTTAAACAACATATTTAGAATAGCATCCTCTCCAATTGAAATACTTAGGAATAAATCTGAAAGAGGTGCAACAGCTGTACAGAAAAATTCTAACCACTCACAGAAATTAAGAACCCATACAAATGAAGACAAATACAGTGTTCATTGATCAGAAGACTCAATGCTGTTAAGATATCGGTTGTTTCCAAACTGATCTACAGATTCAATGTAATTCAATCAAAATCCTAGCTTTCTTCTTCTAATAAAGAAATAGACAGGGTGCTTCCAAAATTCAAGTGAAAGTGCAAAGCACCTAGAAGAGCCAAAACAACTTCATAAAAGAAGGGAGCTGGAGGGCAAGCACTAGTTGATTTCAAGACTATGAAGCTATAGTAAGTAAGACAGTATAATGTTGGTGTCAAGATAGGAAACAGATTGATGGAACAGAATAAAGTTCTGAAATATGCTTACATACACATGAACAATTGATTTTTGACAAAGGTGCAAAGGTAATTTAGTTAAAAAGAATACTCCTCTTTCGTTTTAATTGAGGTGAACATTGATTTATAACTATATAAGTTTCAGGTGAACAGTCTTTTCAATGAATGGTGCTGGAACAACTGGGTATCTATATGCAAGAAAAAAAAATTTTTAAACTCAAAATAGAGTATAAGTGATAGATACCACGGAAAAGGATAGAGTAGGATTCTCCAGGGGTTAGTCCCTCCTGCAAAACAACAATTAAGCTGGGAATATCTATTAGAATCAATGAATCTAGAATCCTGGAACCTGATCAGATAGATATAGCAGCTGCGGAGTACCTGATGAAATTTGTTAAGAGAGCTGTGTGAGGGATCTCGGAACTATCCTCCATTCCTTGGCCTCACTGTGGCTGTGAAGGCTGTGGCCCAAGTTCCTAGAGAGGCTGGCTGTGCCAGTAAGGACAGTCAGGATTTAACCCTACAAAATTTTGGGGTTGCACATTTTCTTTGGTCTGGCAGTTCCCTGAGAGACCAGAGCAGATATTTCCCTTTGTTTCAAGACACCCTCAGGCTTCAGCAGTTTCCCCACCAGCATATATCAAAGATTTAGAAGAAAGTACACACTTTTTTTTTATCCAAACATTTGGAAAGATCTGTCAGGTCACAGGCTGACTGAAGAGACAATGGAAGAGAAACTTCACAGACTACACCCAACAAGAAATACACACTTTGCAAAAGCAGTGTAGAAAAAGTCGCTATACTATTGGACAGCTGCAATCCTCAACGAGTAACAAAAGCAATCCCTGAGGAGAAGAAAAAAATCTAATTTCCAGGGTTAACACAGTAAAGTACTCAAAAGAGCCAGTTCTCAACAAAAAATTACAAGGAAAGGCACAGAAACCAATAGAATACAAGTGCAAGCCCAGAAATAAACCCTCACATCTATGGTCAATTGATCTGACAGGTGTGCTAATAACACTATTTAACTGGGAAAGAAGTCTCTTCAACAAACGGTGCTAGAAAAAAATGAATGTCCACAGGCAAAAGAAAGAAGTTAGACCCTTACCTTATATCATACAAAATTAACTCAAAATTGAACAAATACTAAGTTTAAGAGCTAAAATATAAAAATATGAGAAGGAAACAATCTTTGTGATTTAGTATTTTGCAAGGGTTTCTTTCATATGACACCAAAGGTACAGGCAAAAGAAAAAAATAAACAAGGCTTCATTAAAATTAAAAACATTTGTGCTTCAAAGGACACTAAAATGAGAATACAAAGGCAGCTCAAAGAATAGCCAAAAATATTTGAAATCATATAAATGATAAGGGTTTAATAGATAAAAAATTCCTATAACTGAACAACACAACAAAAAACCCAATTTAAAAATGGACAAAGAAGTTGAATATTGCCCTAAAGAATATGTATGAAGGATAACAAGCACATGAAAAGATGCTCAGCATCATTAGTCACTACAAAAAATGCACATCAAAATCATGTAACACATACACAAAACCAGATACCACTTCATACTGACTAGAATGGCTATAGTTAAGAACAACACAAAATAAAATAAGTGTTAGTGATGACATGGAGAAACTGTAACCCCTCCTCAAACCTTGATGGTGGGAATATTAAAATAGTGGAGAAGTTGTGGAAAACAATTTGATGGTTCCTCAAAAAGTTGAACACAGAATTATCATAAGACCCAGCAATTCCACTCCTAGGTATATACTACCCCAAAGAGTCAAAGGCAGGGACTCAAACAGATACTTGCATGCCAATACTTGTAACAGCTTTATGCACAATAGCCAAAAGGTGGAAGAAACCCAAATGTCCGTCAACAGATGAATGGATAATGTATATCCATTCAATGTAATATATTTCTCAGCCATAAAAAGGAACAGAGTTTTGATATGTGCTGAAACACAGATAAACCTGAAAATATTATAGTAAGTGAAATAAGACAGGCACAATAGGGTAAATATTGTATGATTCCACTTACATGAAATATCTACTAAGGGCAACTTCATAGAGACACAAAGCAGGTTAGGGGTTACTAGAGGCTGGAGAGGGAATTAGGAATAAGGAGTTATTGCACAATGGGTATGAAGTTACTGTTTGTGGTGATGTAAAACTGTTCAGAAACAATGGTTATGGTTGAACAACATTGGGAATGCAAGTAACATAGTGAATTGTACACTTAAAAATGGCAAATTTCCTTTTTATTATATGTATTTTACCACAATAAAAAGATTAGTAAAATACAGACCTAAATGTAAAATCTAAATCTACAAAAGCTTTTAGGCGAACACATGGAAGAAAATCTTTGTGACCCTGGGCTAGGCAAAGATTTCTTAAGGTATGATACCAAAAGCATAATCTATTTTTTAAATTCACAAATTGAACTACATAAAAATTAAGAACTTATGCTCTTGAAAAGACACTGTTAAAGCAATGAAAAGAGAAGCCACAGACTGTGCTGAAATACTTACAAATCACATACCCATTAAAGGACCTGTGGTCAGAACATATCAAGAGCCCTTATAAGTCACTAACAAGAAAGCTAACAACAGAATTTAAAATGGGCAAAAGATCTGAACAGATACCTCACCAAAGATACGTAGAGATGGCAAAAAAAGCACATTAACAGATGTTCCACACTCTTAGTCTGTGGGATATGCAAATTAAAACCACAATGAAGTACATGCTTATTAGAATGTCTACAATTTTAAAAATGACAATACTAATAAGCATTTACAAGGATGAAGAGCAACTGGAAATATTCTGGTGGTAGCAATGTAATATGGCCCAACACTGTCAAAAACAGTTTAGCAGTTGCTTAAAAAGTTAAACCTGCATCTATCACATGACACTCCATTCTCAAGAAAAACAGTATAACCATACAAAGGTGTGGGCCGAAGTTTTCATAGCAGTTTTGTTGTCAACAGCCAAAATCTAGAAATAACCCACTTGTGTACAGGTGAGTGAATAAATGGTCTCATATCCACAAAATGAAATACTACTCAGCAATAAAAAATAAATTACTAATACACTGAACACAGATAAATCTTAGAATATAATTTCAAGTAAAAGAAGTTAGACCTCCCTCCACCCCCAAAGAGTATCCTATACACTCCATGATTCCATTATATAAAATTCTAGAAAATGAAAGTAACCTATAGTGACAGAAAGTACATCCAGTGCAGGGCTTGGGTGGGAGTGGAAGGGGTAGCAGGGAGGGATTACTAACTTTAGGTAGCGATGGATATATTCATTATTGTGATTGTGATGATGTCACATAGTCAACATGTATTAAATAGTATACTTTAAATATGTGCAAGTTATGGTATGTCAAGGATATTTCGATAAAGTTGTTTAAGAAAATAGTGACTAAAGTGAAAAGGCAAAAAAGGGCAGAAGGGCTGAACAGCAGAACCATGGGGAACTGGTACTAATATTTAAGGTTCAAGTCAAGGAAGAATTAGCTAAAAATTCAGAAAGAAAAGCAGGGGGAAATGGCATTCTTGATACCAAGGGAGAAAGTATTTCAACGCCAGAGTGGACAGTGTTAAATGCTCAGAGGTCAGGTTAAGATATGAGTTGAGAACTGGATTTAACCACCAAGTTACAGGTGATCTTAGCAGGACATGTTTTAGCGACATGATAGGAGTAAAAGCTAGACTCAATGACTTGAGGTGTGAATGGTGTGTTAAGTCACTGTTTGATTTTATCTAACACTTTAATATGGGAGCTTTAATTGTTTTTCTATCTGCAATATCAAATTACACAAAAAACTCAGATTTGTAAATTAGTACCATACCATTTTGAATTATTGTAACCAATCTTGGAAGTCTTCAAAATTTTTAGTGTATAGTAATTTAAAATTTTGCCAAGATAGGAATTTGAATATTGGCTGTTTTAAGGATGCAGCATGAGTGCACCTCAGGTAGTACCTCAGCCTCTCAAAGTGACCTGAATTTTATACTTGTCAGTAGCTCTCATTAAGGGTAAAAACAGAAGTCACTCAGATTTTCACTGACTCTAGGTTCCAATTTAGAAAAAAGATGAAATGTCCTAGTGGTGTTCATAATTAAAAATACATACAAAGGTCACAGTTACTTAAAAACGTTCTCTTGTGGATATTAAGGGCTTATGGTGTTCATGGTCAATTTTCAACAACCATACCCTCATAAATATTAATTACTTCATTTGTTCGTTTGTAAGAAAGAAAAGCATTTCCTACAATATCCAGGACATTATAACTCAAAATACATAAAATATGCAAAGAAAGTTAAAGTTTTTGAAATTCCTTTTTTACATATTGCTCCACAGAGATAAAACATTAAAACAGAGAAAGAGGAATCATGTTTCAATTTACATAAATTCAAAACACTGGACGGTAAAACCTAGATACATAAAATAAACAAGGTTATTGAGATTCTGATAGAAACACTGAGCTAATCTAAGTGGCTGTACTTTCAACTGCTCTAAAAATATTCGCTATTCCACCTCACCAGCAGAGAGAAAAGCTATAAATAGTCATCTTTCTGTTATAGTGCATTTCTCGCTGTCTTGGGGAAAGTGAAACTAAAGTACCTATCTACAAATGTTAGCCTTAAAACCTTTAATGAGCTCCCTTGTTTATTCACACAAACAAAAACTTGGATTAACTGTATAATTTTTTAAAATATAGCTGGAATGATAGTTTCATCAATTAGACTGCTAATAAGCATTAAGACAAAAGGTTGTGCCCTGAAAGGGTAGCTTAGTTGGACCCAAAATTCTGGGCACATACAAGAAGCAACCAATGAATGCATAAATAAGTGGAACAACAATCAATCAATCTCAATCTCTCTCTCTCTCTCTCTCTCTCTCTCTCTCTCTCTCTCAAAAAAAAAAAAAAAAAAAAGGGTGGCAGAAAATTTGTTTCCTCCAATAAAAAGCACATTGAATTATCAACAAATTTACACACTGCTTTAACTACTTTACCTTTAAAAAATGGGAAGCTTTTAAAGCAAACAATATTAATGACATGACAACAGTCATAAAACATTAAGGGAAAAAGGCAAGATATAAATTTGATATGTACAGCATAATAATGCATATGTATATGTATATATGTGTGTGTATAAATATGCATTAAAACGTAAGAGTGAGCAAAAACTGATTTCTTTGTAACTACTTTTAAAATGCTTCACATTAAAAAACCACTGTAGTATCATACATTAAACATACAGCTGGAATATTCTATTGCTAGATTTTGAGCATTTTCATGGCATCCAGTATTTTACAATAAAACCTGGATAAAGTTTTTGGGGTACAACAAAAGTTACACATGCATTTTTTCATTCATACACAGTAAGAAACAGGAAATAACTGTCACATGCAATATTATTGGACTGTAGCTCTATAAAACTCTTTGATTTCATTTTATCACGCTTTAAGTGCATCATTAATTTACATTAATAAACTAATTTTCAGTAAACTTGTCTATGCTTTTTTCATCATCTTTCTCCTCTAGAGTTTAACTCTACCTGTCCTATTTGTCTTTATGCTATGGCTCAGTTTACTGAGTTAGTAGCTGGTCCGCTGGTCCCTTGACAGACTTAATCAAATGAGCCTATACAGACTCTTCTGACAACTTTAAAGCTAAAAGTACGGTAAATGTTTCACCTGGCTCGTCTATTCTCCCACAGCTAGCAGGCTAGCAGGCTATTTTAAGTCCGGTGGGGTTAAGAAACAGGACTGGGTCAAGCCAAGCCAATAAGCGATGAATCAAGTCTGATGGTCAATGTTTTAATGCAAAAATAGAAAAAGGAAGCAGACTATAATTGGGAAGTTAGTTTTCCCTCTTTATTTGCAAAAATGTCTTTCATCATTTTCTTTTTCTTTTTTTTTCTTGCTGGTGATATACAACCATTCCAAGTTAGAGAAAACAAAAAACAAAAATTATGCTACTTGATAGCAGTTAAAAAGCATTTTGATGTATATTCTTCCAGGCATTTTCCCTATACATAGATACATCTAAGTGTAAAATACACATTGTTTTCCACAAAATTGCACTAAACATTTTGTCACTTAAAAATGTATAATAAAAAAAAACTTTCAATGTCAGCAGCCTCTCTTCATTACCATTTTAAGTGGCTACATGGTATTCTATTATATAGATGTGCTATAATTTAACCAATCTCCTATTGCTAGACACTGAGGTTATTTTCAGCTTTTCCTTCCAGAACCAATGCCTTGATGAATCCTTTCCTCACTCCCTAAGTGTGTGGGTGTATTTTTCTATAATTTTTATTTCCGTAGGGCATCCTCTTAGAAAAGGAATGGGTGGGTCAAAAGATATACACATTATTAAAGCTTTTGTACAAGCTGCCAAACTGTTTCCAGAAGTGTTGTTCACTTGCGTAAGTGGTATGTGAGAGTTCTAGATTTCCTTGCCAATACTGGACAGTAGATAAAAAAAAAATCTGTCTTAAATTTGCATTTCTTTGACTACTTTATAAGTTGGCTACTTTTCATACCCTTATTGGCTTTACGCTGTGAATCACTCTATCTGCTGTATTAGTCATCTCTTAATTTTTTCTTTTGATGTTTCAAAACTGAGAAATGAGTACTATGTTTAATGAGTTTGACCTACATAACAGTTTCTTTGGCACAGGGTAGGTGAAAACCTATTCGGAAAAGGTTCACAAGAAAAAGGAAGGAAAGAAATCAAAAACAGTAAACCAACAACACCCCTGGCAAGGAATTTTGTGGTCAAGGAAAAGAAAATGGAGGTATAGTGGGTCGGAAATTAAGAGAAATGTAATTTGTTTCTAACATGAGAAAAGTTAGCATAAAGTTGTGTATTAATGGGAATCATCTAATAAAGAGGCAAGTAATTGATGATAAAGAAGAGAGAGGGAAGAATTACTAAGCAATACCCATGAATAAGCAAGCAAATAGGTTCTAATGCATGAGTGTAAGAACTGGCCTTAGCCCAGAGACCCGAGTTCATCCAGGGTCACAGGAGAAAATGTATATAGCATATTGTCAGATATGTAAATAGGTGGATATAGGTACTTTTGAATAGTGGCAACTTAGATGTTAACTTTGTATTGGTTCCATTTTCTCAGTGCAGAAGAAATAAGCAAGAAAGTCAACAGGGTATAGTGCCATGTGAGAATAAGATGTAGAATAGTCATCTAGCAAAGTGAGACAGTACATAAACTGGGGTAACACTATCTGATAGCTGGGTAGGATTCAGCACTCTTAACACCCAAATTATTCCTCATAGCTCTTTCATACATTGAAGATATGTTATATGGTCATATATTATAAATATTTCCCCTTGGTTTATTTATTTTGCCATTTAATGTAATAAAGGTGTTGTGGTTTTGTTTTTTTTTTGAGTCTTCACAATGGAATTGCCTTGCTTCCTTTCTTTCCTTCAACCCAATATTACTTAAATGTTATTTATGTATTTTAATGCATTATTCAGGCATTTATTTAAATACAACCTATATTTCCTGATATTTAAATTTTAAGCAGTTAAATATTTAAATAATTTTGATATTATTCTGATAAGTTACAAGGTAGGAAATCTTACTTTTCAATGCTTAGATACTCCTGAAGAATTTAATATTCAATTCATGCCACTAATCAGAAATTTCACTTTTATGCTATTTTCAAATTGCATTTTTTACTTCATTAACTGCTTATTCAGGCACCAGTTCCACAGTTTCAATTACTGTATCTTTGCATATATATAGTACATTTTATATGTGGTATTACATATAGCCCTTTTTCAGAATTCCTCTTTTTTTTTTTCTTTCCTGTATTATACTGGACATTTTGCTCATGGTACCCACCACATCCAAATTCCCTTATAGTTGTACCTTTCCAGCCCACACCTCCTACCAGGGAGGCAACTAACTCTAGGTTATTTTCTGTACTGAACAGCCATTAATAGGACCAGGGAGCACAATTTTTCCAGGGGTGGCCTATCCACTGACTTTTTGGCAAAGCATTAAATGTCTAGGTCTGAGGAGATCCACCCATTAACAACATATTAACTAAAATCAATTCCAACAACCTTCTTCCAGGATATGGAGTATGGAACATAGAGTGTCTTAAGTGCTCTTTATATCCAGAGACAAATAAAACAGATGCTTAAGAAAGATACAGAAGTGCCATAGAGGTAAAGAATGCCATAACCAGACAGAGAAAGTATATAATCATAGATTCCTGATTCTGGTTTTAATTCCCGTATTTTCTTACAAAAAACTTTTCTTAGGTGACCTGAGGTATTCTTCCTTGTAATCAAAAAGGCCTACAATCCAAAGGAATTTTAGGATTCGATAAAGCTCTCCTTCTCTTCCCTTCGTCTCCCTCTCGATTAAATTGGATTTTTAATTACAACTATACTACATTTATTGAGGACAGACATCTTTCCCAGGGCTGTGTCTTTCTACATATTAAAGGGTTTTGGGGGGTGGGGGTGGGGTGGGGTCTGTAATCATTTTTCTTCAAATAAGTCCTGTACATATGATGAGTATTCTTTTGTATTTTACTTTATTGTTACACGAGATTTTTCTTCAATTATCCAACTAGTTTTTAGCAAGCCTATCAATATTTCTCATAGTGTGGTCCACTGAGAAAATACTTTGAGATGATCTGAACGGAAAGGGTTCCACAGTCAAAGAATTTTGGGAAGTTCTTGCATAAAGTATCTCCCATTTATAGAGCACATTTAAAACCCTGAGAAATTCTGCAATAACAAAACTTATTTAAATGTAAGTCCGCAAACTTAACGGGACATGGTCAAAGAACACCTATTGGGATCCCATGGAACCAGTATCCAAGGATCACATTTTGTAAAACAGTGGTATATAAGCTAGTATGTATTTCTTGTATACTACTTATTTAGCAGTTTCTAATCCCCAATAGTCATTTTTGTTTGTGACTTTGCTTTTGAGTCTCAGAATGGACCATACAACCAAAGTCTGGGCTGAAAAGTACATTGCATTTCCTTGCCAGAATTGATTGGTCAAGGGCTGGACATGGCATTTAAAGTGGTTCAATCACAGTGAAGCTCAAGACTTTTCCTAGAAATGTTGAGACAAAGACTCTTCCTCTTTTTGGCTAGATTTAAATCTGGAAGAATTCCAGGAACTGCTGGGGACTACATAATGCCTAAAAAGTTGGGACCAGCATCTAGGAAGCAGGGCCACAAAATGGAGAACATGAAATAAATTTGTTGCACAGTCACTAAACAAATATTTATCAACCACCTAATACATATAAGATATTATTCTAGGTTCTTGGAATAATCAAT
Source organism: Mormoops blainvillei (assembly GCA_004026545.1). NCBI lineage: Eukaryota > Metazoa > Chordata > Mammalia > Chiroptera > Mormoopidae > Mormoops > Mormoops blainvillei. The sequence goes on along the minus strand of PVJD01001536.1, from coordinate 187,203 downwards.
GAACTAGAGATCAAAAACTCTGTCTTTATGGCACTTACACTCTTAACTGGAAAAAAAAATTAGCAATATCATAATAAATAAAGTATATCAGAAAGTGATAAACACTATGGGAAAAAACAGGACAGGGTAATAGGGACTCATAAGAATGAGGTCAATTTTTAAATAGGGCAGTCCAGTTAAGTCTCATAAAAAGTATTATCTTGAGTTAAAGGAGATAGCCATGTGGCTATCTGTGGGAAGAACATTCCAGGTAAAGAAAATACCCATACCAAGGCCCTAAGAGTATACAGTACATTTAAGGAAAAGCAAGAAAGACAGTGTGGTTACAACTAAGTTAACAAAAACAATGCTAGTAAATGATGATATCAGACAGGTAATGAAGAGAGGGCTAGATTATAAGAATTTTGGATTTCACTGTGAGTCACACTGGAGGCCAATGGAGAGTTTTAAACAGAGAAGCAATATGATTAGATTACATTTAAAAGAATCACTCTGACTGCTATGTTGACAATACTGTTAAAGGGGACAAAGGTAGAAGCAGAGATCAATGTAATAATCCAGGTGAGAGATGATGGTGGCTCAGATCAGAGTAGCAGCAGTGAAGGTTATGAGAAATGGTCAGATTCTGTATATATTTTAAAAGTAGAGCCAACAAAATTTCCTAATTGGATTCAGACATAATAAAAGTGAAAAATCCAGGACTATAAAAATTTTAACCTAAGCAACTACAAAAATGAAGATACCCTTAACTAAGACGAGGCCTGTGGGTATAATCTGTCTTGGAAGAAAGAACAAAACTTTACTTCAGGACATAGCAAGTTTGAGATAAAGATCTGAATGGTGATTTTCTTATAGGGAAGTTGGATGTGACTCTGAAACTAATGAGAGGTCTTGGCTAGGGATATAAAATTAAGATCCTCAGTGTTAAATTACTATTGAAAGCCTTGGGACAAGATAAGTTCACCAAGAAAGTAAGCATAGACAGAGAAGTCTGGGAGAAGAAGAAAATAAGCAAAGAAGTATAAGAAGAAATGACCAGTGAGATAGAAGGAAAATCAAGAGAGTAGTGTCCTGAAAGTGACATAGTGCTTGCTGCAAGTAGGAGAACCTGACTGACTCAGTCAAATGTTGCTAACAGATCCAGGAAGCTGGGGATTGAGAAGAGCCCACGACCTTTGGTATCACAGATGTTCCTGACAGGGGAGGTTTTAGTGGAGTGATTGGAGCAAATGCCTCACTGGAGTGGACTTAGAGAAGAATGGAAGGCAAGGAACTGGAGACAAGAGGTTACAGAAGATTTGCTCACAGAATTTTGCAACACGTGGAGCAAAGCAATGGGGTAGAGGCTGGCAGGGAAAGTGGAGGGTCAGAAAAGGATCTTGGTAATGTTCACTGTGCTCGGTGTCAAAGCCCTTCATTCTTTGCTTATATAATCTAATGGATTAGCTTTTGTGTTTATACCAGTTTTAAGTGGATTTTTCTATCATTTGCAGTATTTAAAAATACTCATATTTTTACATTATCTTTTAATTAGCTCTCATGACGAATCCTTAATTAGTTCCAACAGTTTCTCACAGTGATTCTCTACTTTTCTTGTATAAGAGTTCTTGTATAAAAGCAGCTGGAAGTTTCTAGCTACACTACCACTCTAGACTAGAAAGTCTAGAAATTATTTTAAGTGCTTCACTACCTCCCTGGTAGTTCAGATTGAAAAGAAATGACTGTGCACTTAGTTCTTTCTTAAATGCATATTTTCTCTAGCTAAAAATAAATACTATGTATTTACCATCAAGCTTTTTCCTGTTTATAAATGTTGGCCACTTTATCTTTCATCAAACATTACTATTAGTTGTGTAATTGCATTTAGATATCATTTAATAGCCATTTTCAAATCCATTCTATACTATCCTTTCTCTTTTGAATGAAGTATAAAATATTAAAATTTGAGTAGCAGCTTAAAATTCACAAACTCAGAAAAGCCCCAAAGACTATAATTATCTAGTGTAAATATTAGGCATCTAGTAACATTTACTCATAATTAACTTATATTTACAATATACGAACTAGAAATTCCAGGCATTTTGAGTAAATACTGATTTGAACTTCTGAAATATACTGCTTTCAAGAACTCTACCTTACAAACTAGTATGTTTACTCTCCTGCAGGAAGAAGTGGAACTTCCTTCTGATAAGGATTTAAGAGGACTCATGAGGTTGAAGGTGGTGGCAAATGAATCCAATATTCAAGCATACTTGCTATGATCAGAGGGAAAAATAGATGTAAATTAATGAATAATCCTTGAAAAGCACCTAATTACAAATAAGCAAACATGTACAAATAGCTACAGTCCTGGGCTCCTACCCCTAAGTAGAGAACCTATCAGTTTGAAAAGTAGAAACATTATGAATAAGAAGATTAATTTAATGGAACTGAATCAGAAGAATGCTCAAGAAGATGTGAGCTTCTTAGATTTAGCTCATTGTTCAAAGTCATTTTTCCTCTATGGTGCCAAATAACCATAAAAATACCAGATACTCAGTTCTACCACAGTCCCCAGGTGTTAAGAGTTGGTTCCCTTAGTCTATTTCTTTGTACCTCTCCTAACAAGAACACCTCGACATGCTGAATATGATGCTAGTCTTAAAGATCCAGTAATGATTTTCTTTTCATACAACATGCCCCTAAACATAAGCCTACTTCATCTGTGTTCAGCTGAAGAAACAGCAATCTGATTCAATGTTGAAAGAAAGTTTACTGTGCTGTATATCTATTTAAATATGGCACGTTGTTGTCATGGACAATTTCAGGAATTTTCAACAGCTGGACTAATACCTTGACTTTCAGAAACAACTCCTTTCACTCTATAGATCAGACTGTTTTCTTCTATTTTACAGATAATATTAGAAAGAAAACAGAGGGGTTTTGTGGGGTTTAACAGGAAGTGCCATCTGCAGGCCTGGAGAAAATGCTACAGTGAGTAGCTAAAGAGACTAAATGCCTAAAAGGGGGTAATATGAATTGGGAGAAGCATGAATAAAGACAAATGGCAAGATGCCAAAAACAACCTCCCAATGAAACTTGGGCTAGACCAATTTTGTAAGAGGTAAGAAAATAATTTCTTTCTGCTCCTAGAGTTCACCTTCATGAACCAAAACACTCTCCTTTCATAGATTCTAGAAGCATAGGTTACTTTCCTCATGAGCACAGACAGGTTTAAGCATCATTTTCAGCTTTGATAGGGGAGGAAGGGGAGTACAAATAGCTGAAGACCTCTAATACATGCATTCTCATTTCTTTCTCTTCCTCTCTCCAACTCTGGGTAAAAACTAATGTACTGTATCTTATACACACATATTAATGTACGCAAATGCATGCATACACAAACTAGAGTATACAAAATCAACTGGAAAAGGACACATCGCCTTTAACTGAATGAATATCTAAACTGTAGTTCGCCATATAGAAAAAGAAGTATACTTTGCAATAACCCTCAGCTGAAGAACTGAATCAGACTGGTAATTACCATTTTTTTAAATGATAAAACGTTTAACGGTGTGAGGTGATTTCCTAATTATCATAAAATATTAATGCCTATCCTTGAATTTTATTTAGGAAGTTAATCTATGTAGAGCAGTAAGAGATAAAACAAACCACTATCATTATTAACTGTAATTTTGTTTCATATAAAGTTAAAACACATTTCAGAAGTTACATTAAAAGCGTAACAGGGGTCCTGGCCCATGCGGCTCAGTTGGTTGGAGCATGATCCCATAGACCTAAAAGTCGTGGGTTCAATTCTCAGTCAGGGCACATGCCCAGGCTGTGGGTTCGATCCCCAGTTGGGGTATATACAAGAGGGCTGCTGATCAACGTTTCTCTCTCACATGGATATAATCTCTCTCCCCACCCCCTCTAAAAAGCTATGAAAAAATATCCTCGGGTGAGGATAAAACGAATTTTTTTAAAGCGTAACAGGGTCAAACTGGAGGTGAAATGCTAGACTGGGGAGCAGAATAAAAGTAAGCTACACACTTAGAAAGGCTAATATAGATTATTCATGAGGTATAAAAGCTCCAGCATTTTTTATTCTAGTCACACTAAGCACTGTTCACCTCCAAACATTCTTCTGATTTAGCAAATTTAGGTTTAATGGTGGGAAGGTGAAAATTAATATGCAAAATATAAATATATCATACATAAATATGACCTTGACTTAAAATTGACTTCAAAAGCCCTCCATAATCACCCTGACCCATGTGGCTCAGTGGGTTGGAGCATCATCCCATAAACCGAAAGGACATGGGTTTGATTCCCAGTCATGGCACATGCCTAGGTTGCAGGTTCAGCCCCTGGTTGGGGCATGTACAAGAGGCAGCCAGTCGATGTTTCTCTCCCACATCAGCATTTCTCTCCTTCTCTCTCTCCGTCCCTTCCCCTTGCTCTAAAATCAATAAGCATGACCTCAGGTGAGGAAGCATATGCAAATTATACACAAATATACAAACGATAAATAAAAACATATGGTGCAATTTACTTTATCTAAAGGTTAACCATGAGGTCAATTCTACAGTAACTTAGGTCTTAAGTAAAAATGTAGGTTATAGTATCAAGGCTAACTGGTGAACAATAATGTATTATTTCTACTAAAGAGGAAGCTCGCCTTAATGGGTGTGTCTCAGTTGGGCACTGTCACACAAAACAAGATTGCCGGTTCGATTTCCAGTCAGGGCACATGCCTATGCTGTGGGCTCAGTCCCGGTTAAGGCATGTATGAGAGGCAAGCTATCAACGTTTCTCTCTTCAATCGATGTTTCTCTCTCTCTCTTTCCCCTTCCTTCCCTTCTCTCTAAAAATATAAATAAATAGCTGTTAAAAAAAAAAAAGGGTTTGTTAATTCACACTGCGTGAATTTGAAAATCTGATTTCCTAACCTGCTAGATGGATAAAATTACAATTTGACGTTTTAAATATCGTTATAGCTCCACTCTTTTCGTTGAGCTTTAACTCACTTCTTAATGTATTCATCAGATTTTATCCCCTCCCCATCCCACCTACCTTGAGCTGACTGACTACTTCTTAGCTTTTGAATTTTATGCACTAGAGTCCTCTCAAATAATCTGAAGTAAAGCACTAAAGATGAATGTATATTTCTCCATTTTGTAGCAATTCTTTCATAACCATAATTAGTAACCTATTTAGACTTTTATGCTCACCATGCAATGAGGGGAAAAATGCTTCTGTCAATGATTCTTATATGCATTACTTGTTAGTATAAATTTTGAGGAACCAGCCATCAACACAATCTTGACAAAATAAATCAATGAATAAATTAATGAAGGGGGAAAGAGAGACAAGGCACACTGGTTACACTGAAAAATTGTTGATGTTGGTTGGAAATTTTAGGTTTAAAAGCAGTAAATTTTAAATAGTAGCTACTTATTAAATAGTAATAGAAGGGAGAATTCCCAAACCACTAGAAAATGGAAGGGAAACCAAGAAAGCATAATTCAGCTTACTGAGGTCGGGAAACAAAAATAAATGACAAAACAAAAAGATGGCAGAACAAAGACCAAATATAGTAATGATAACATAAAAAATGAGAATGTTACAATTTTCAGACTGAGTTTTTTAAAAGCAAACTATATGATTGCCTATAAGAGAGAAACCTACTATGAAATGCCACTTTACACCCACTAGGTTGGCTATAATCAAAAAGACTAAGTGTTGGCAAGAAACAAGAACCCTCATATATCACTGGTGAGAATGTAAAAATGGTGAAACAGCTTTGGAAAAGTCTGGTAGTTCCTCAAATGTTAAACACAGGAGTTACCACATGACTCAGCAATTCTATTCTTAAGTATATACCAAACATAAATGAAAACATAAACCCGTAAAAATACTTGTATACAGACTTCATAGCAGCATTATTCACCGTAGTCACAAAGTAGAAGCAATACAAATATCCATCAACTGTTGAATGGATAAATAAAATGTGGTATTTCCCTACAATGAAATATTATTTCACCATAAAATAAAGTACTGATACATGCTATAACATGATGAACCTTGAAAATATATTAAGTGACAGAAACCAGCCACAAAATGTCACATATTATACGATGCCACTTACATGAAATGTCCAAAATAGGCAAATTCATAAAGACAGTAGCAGTACCAGGGGCTAGGAAAGGTGGGAATGAGGAGTGGTTGATAATGGGTATAGGGTCTCTTTCTGCACTGATGAAAATGTTCTAAAATTCATAGTGGAGATATACTAAAACCAATGAATTGTACACTTTAAAAGGGTAAACTTTACGGTATGTGAATTGTATCCAATAAAGCCATTACATATTTAAATGCAATGGACACCCTAAAATAAAATGCCACAAAAGGCTGAAAAAAACAAAACAAAGAACAAAGTTTCTATCAGGCAAATGCTATTTTTTTTTAAAGTTAAAAAAATACAAAACAAGGTGGACTTAAAGGGAAAAAGTCTGAAAACAGGAAAATAATGAGTTTTTCTTGAGGTTTTCCCCCTCAGATGGAAAACAAAGAAAGGATGCTCAATCTTACCAGTATTATTCAGCACTCTACCAGAATCCCAACTACTGCAACAAGGCAAGGCAAATAAATGAAAGGCACATAGATGGAAAAAGAAGAAATAAAAATGTTCCTATTTGCAGATGGCATAGTAGTCTATGTAGAAAATCCCAAAAACTTTACAGAAGACTTCCTAAAACTAAGAAGTGAGCTCAGCAAGGTCACAAGACAAAAAATCAAACAAAAAAATCAATTGTACATCTATGTACTAGCAATAGACACATAAAAATAAAAATTTAAAATACAATTAATATCTGTGACCACTAAAAAATGTAAAACACTTAGGTATGTATATCTCTAATGAACAAGTACAGGACCTGTATAGTGAAAACTACAAAATACTGATGAACAAAATCAAAGACATAAATACATGGAGAATCGTCCCATGGTCATGTATTGGAAGACTCAATATTGAAAAACTATTAATTATTCCTAAATTGATATTTTAATGCATTCATATAAAAAATCCCAGTAAGGCTTTTTTGTAGATAGACCAGATAATTCTAAAATTTGTATGGAAAGGCAAAGAAACTGCAATAGCAAAAAAACCCTTTTAAGCAAAATAAACTTAGAGAAATTACTTCTTATATAGCTGTAGTAATCAAGATTATGTGATATAGGTGGGAGACAGATAGATTAGTGGAACAGAGAACAAAGGACACAGAAATAGACTCATACAAGTATGGAAAAGTGATTTTTGATGAAGGTGGAAAATCAATTCAATGAAGAAAGGATAGCCTTTTCGACAAGTGGCACTGGAGCAATCAAATATCCATATATGAACCTCAACCTAAACCTCACCTTATATATAAAATAACAACAAATGGATCATAATTTTAAATGTAAAACATAAAATATAAAACTTTTAGATAAAAGCATAGGAGAAAAATGAGATATAGGGTTAGGCAAAGAGGTCTTAAGACTTGACACCAAAACCATGATCTATAAAAGAAAAAAATATTTTAATTTTGTTTTCCATAATTCTATTAAGAGGATTTTAAAAAACTACAAAGTAGGAGAAAATACTTGCAAACCACATATTCAAAAAAAGACCATTATCTAAAAATATATTAAGAACTCTGAAAACTCAGTAATAAAAAAACCTTAATACTCCAATTAGAAAATGGACAAGAGATATAAAGAGAAATTTCATTGAAGAGGATATTCAGATGATAAACAAATAAAAAGATGTTTAACATCACTAGCCATTAAAAAACAATGAGCTATCACTATAAATCTACCAGGTCGCTAAAATAAAAATTAGTGTTAAAACCAAATGCTGGCCCAGGATGCAGAAAATCTTGAATCACTTATACATGACTGGTAGGAATGTAAAATGGTACAGTCATTATAGAAAAATAATTTTGCAGTTCCTTTTAAAACTAAAAATGAACTTACTATATGGCCCAGCAAGTGAAATCTTGGACATTTATCCCAGAGAAATAAATACTTATTTCCACACAGAAACTTGTACATGAATAGTCACAGCAACTTGACTCATAATAATGGCCACAGACTGAACTATCTAAATGTTCTTCAGTGGGTAAAATGGTTAAACAAATGGTAGTATATTGTATGATGGAATACTTCTCATTAATAAAAAGAACAAACTACTGGTATAACAACTTGGATTTTCTCATTAATAAAAAGAACAAACTACTGGTATAACAACTTGGATCTTGGATTTTCAAAGAAATTATGCTAGTGAAGAGTCAATCTTCAAAGACTATAAGAGGTATAATTCCTTTTATATAGTATAGGTGAAATAACATAACTTAGAGCTAGAGAAAGGACTAGGGACAGGAGAAGAGGGTGAGTAAAGCTATGAAATAGTAGTAAGACGGGGTTTTGTGGTATTAGAGTTAAATATCTTGATTGTGGTGGTGGGTATATGAAGCTACACATATAATAAAATTGCAGAGAGTTATATACACATAAATGAGTACATAAAATAACTCATAAAATCTGAATAAGCTCTGTGAATTGTATCAATGTCAGTTTCCTGGTTTTGGTATTTCTCTATAGCTGGGAAAAATACTAACAATGGGGGAGGCTATGTAAAGAGCACACAGGACATTCTTTCATGTACACTTTTTCATAACTTCCTATAAATCTCCTTTAAGTGTATGAATATTTCAAAATCAAAAATTCTTTAAAAAAAGAAGCACAAGCTACAGACTGGAAGAAAATAATCTATCTAAGGACTAGTATCTGGAATATATAAAACTCTCAAAATTCAACAGTATAAAAACAAACAATGCGATTAAAATATGTGAAAGATGTGCACACGTTTCCCTAAGGAGAATACAGAGAGGTAAGTACATAGAATGTTGTTCAACATCATTACTGTTAGAGGAATGTAAGATTAAGAACACAATGAGATATTCCTACATACCTACACATCTAAAATAAAAAATAACAATATGCTCTCAAGAATGCAAAAAATCTGGATCTCTCATGAACTGCCAGTGGAAATGACATTATTTGTGAGAGACAAAAATTGGAAACAACCAAATGCCCTTCAATAGGTGAAAAGGTAGAGAAACTGTCATATAGCCATACCATGAAATATGACAATACTACTTAGCAATAAAAAGGAATGGATGGTAAATTTCCAATACTAGTCATAAAGTCAAAAGATATCACACTGGAAAAAACAGTTGCAATTTATATATCAAAGTGCTAAACTCCTTAATTCTATCAGAGGAAAAAGCCCAATAATGCAATTTTTAAATGGGCAAAGTTCATGAACAGTTCAAAGAAAAAGAAATACACTCAGCTCAAACATATATAAAAAATATCTTTACCCTCACTCTTAAGAGAAATGCAAATTAAAACTATAATGAGTTATAAATATTCACTTCTAAATATTAGAAATGATCATTAAGTTTAATAACACAGTATTGCTGAAGACATAGGGAAAAACATTCTCTGCATAGACAACAGAACTATGAATTAACACAAACCTCTGGAGAGAAATTTGTCAACATCTACCAAAATTTTAAATGTACATTCTTCTTCTAGGAATTTATCTTTTAAAATACTGGATATATTTAGACGTGTATAGTGATATATGTCATAGAACATTCTCAGTAGCACTGTTTTCAATAGCAGGAAAATACCTAAATATCAATCAATAAGAGAGTATTTAATAAACCACAGTCCAATCAATCACACACTCAACAGATGCTAAAAAAAGAATGAGGTAAATATTTGTATATGCAGAACTCTCTGCAAAGAAATAAAAGGAACTGAAAGCACCACCTGTGGTTAAGATAAAGGGAGGAGAGACTTCCTTTTCATTATAAACCCTTTTTGTAACTTTAGATTTTTGTATCAAATGCATATATTGTCTATCCAAAACTCTTAAGACAATCAAACTAAACACCATAATTCCATGTTAGTGGAGAAATATACAACAGATAAGTGGAATAGAATAAGATCCAGAAAAATATTCATTCAAAATACTTACTTTAAAATAAGAGCCTTACTTTAAAAAAAAAAAAGTAAAATCCAGAATTGGTTTTTAAAACCCCACAAATGTCAGAAATAAAAATGTAAGGAGACTGTTAATTTACTCATCTTGGAGATAAGACATCAAAATTCTGGCAAAATCCAAAAGCCACTGTCTAATATATAAAAAGCAATCAATATAAACAGACCATATTAATAGAATAAAAAAACAAAAACCACAGGATCATCTCAAAAGATGGAGAAAAAGCACTTAAATTCCAAAACACTTTCACGACTTAAAAAATTTCAACAATAGGGCATATACAAGAAAAATCCACAGCTCACATCATACACAATGGTAAAAGGTTATATAGATGCTTTCCCTCTAAAGAGCAAGATAAGAAATGTCTACTCTTCAAATCAACAGCATATGAAACGGATTATACACTATAATCAACTAGGATTTGTGGAACATAACAAGCATGGCTGAAAATATGAAAATTAATCAGTGTAATATACATTAACAGAGTGAGAGAAAAACCACATGATCATCCTGATGCAGAAAAAGTTTTTGACAAAATTCAACGTCCTTTCATGATTAAAAACACTCAATACCTAGGACTAGAAGGAAATTACCTCAACATAATAAAGAGTGTATGTAGTAAAGAGTGTAGGTGGCTCTGTAGGTTGGAGTCATCTTACACTTAAAGGTTTGCGGGTTTGATTTCCAGTGGGGATGTACATGGGAGGAACCAATCGATATTTCTCTATGTCTCTCTCTCCCTCCCACCACACCCCCCCCTTCATTTCTCTCTAAAATCAATAAACATATCCTTGGATGAGGATTTAAATAAATAAATAAGTAAATAAATAACATATATTAAAAACTCACAGTTAACATCACACTCAATGACAGAAGACAAAGATTTTTCTTTAAGATCAGGAACAAGACAACTGTCTTTTCAACATCACACTAAAAGTCCTAGTAGAGGACTGAGGAATTAGGTAAGAAAAAGAAATAAACAGCATCCTAATTTGAAAGGAAGAAAATTATCTCTGTTCACATATGATGAGATTTATATGTAGAAAACCCTAAAGATTCCACAAAAAAACTAGCAGAATAAACACATTCAGGAATGTTTCAGGACATAAAATCAACACAAAAGTCAGTTTCATTTCTATACACTAACAACGACCAACCTAAAAAATGAAACTAAGAAAACAATCCCATTTTCTATTAAAAAAGATAAAATACTTAGTAACACTTAACACCAAGGAAGCAAAAGACTTGTATGCTGAAAAATTACAAAGCATTGCTGAAAAAAATTAACACAAGCAAATGAAAACACATCCAGTGCTCATGGACTGGAAGACTTGATATTGTTAAAATAACCATACTACCCAAAGTGACCTACGGAATCAGTGCAATCCCTATCAATATCCCAATATCAATTTATGCAAAAATTAAAAAAAAATTTTGAATCCTATATAGAATCTCAAGTGATTCAGAGTAGTCCCAACATTCTTAAAAAAACAAAGCAAAACAAAACAAAGAGTCCTAATGTTTCCTAATGCCGAGACACATAACAAAGCTATAGTAATCTAAACAGTATGGCACTGGCATAAAAACATACAGACCAATGGAACAGAAAGAGCTCAGAAAAAAACCTTTGCACATTAAGGTCAAATGATCTTTGACAAGGGTGCCAAGACCATACAAGCAGGAAAGAATACTCTGTTGAAAAAAGTGTTGGGGAAACTGGATATCCACATACAAAATAGTGAAGTAGGGCTCTTCCTTAGGAGTCCTAGCCATGGCCTACGTAAATTTACTTAAAACCTTTTTTTAGCTCATCAGCTTTCATTAAGTGTTTGTGTACTGAATGTGTGGCCCAACAACAACCCTTCTTCCAGTGAGGCTCAGAGATGCCAAAGGGTTGGACACCCCTGCTTATAGTTATGTACAAAAATTAATTCGAAATGGATTAAAGATCTGAAACTATATAACTTCTAGAAGAAAACAGAGGGTAGATACTTCATGATACTGAATTTGGCCATCATTTCTTAGTCATGGCACTAAAAGCACAGGCAACAAAAGCAAAAATAGATACTTGGACTACACCAAACTTAAAAACTTCTGTTCATCAAAGGAAACAATCAACAGAGTGAAACAGCAACCTACAAATGGCAGAAAATATTTGGAAATCATGTATTTAATCAGGCATTAATATTCAGAATAGATAGCTCCCATAATAAACAAACAACTCCTGTAATTTAACACTAATAAAACAACCAAATTAAAAAATGGGCAAAGGACTTGAAGAGGCATTTCTGCAGAGAAAAATTAATAGATGCTCCACATCATGAATCATTAAGAGAAATGCAAATCAAAACCACAATGAGATACCACACTTCACACCCATCATGATGACCACTGGGGTAGGGGGGCAGAAAAAATAAGTGTTGGTGAGGATGCAAAGAAAATGGAACCCATGTGCACACTTAGTGGAAATGTAAAATGAAAAAGCTTTGGAAAAGAGTATGGTGGTTCCTGAAAAAATTAAAAATAAAACTACCATATGATCCAGTACTCCCACTTTTGGATATATATCCAAAAGAACAAAAAGCAGAATTTCATAATGTCAAGAAATGGACGCAACCCTAGAGGTTAATCCACAGATGAATGGTTAACCAAATGTGGCTGCTATGTGCATACAACAGAATATAAATCAGCCTTAAATGGGAAGGAAATTCTGTCATATTCTACAATATGGATAAACCTCAAGGGCATTGTGTTAAGTGAAATAAGCCCATCACAAAAAGATAAGTACTGTATGATTCTGTTATATGAAGTACCTAATTTAGTCAAATTCTTATAAAGAGTTAAGTGCAATGGTGGTTACTAGCAGCTGGGGGGAGGTGGGGAGGAAACTGCAAGCTATTTAATGAATGAAATTTCAGTTCTGCCAAGTTAAAAAAGTTCTAGCCCTGGTTGATGTGGTTCAGTGGATTGCGCACCTGCACGAGAATCAAGAGGTTGCTGGTTCGATTCCCTGTCAGGGCACGTTCCTGGGTTGCAGGCCAGGTTCCCCTTTGGGGGCATGCCAGAGAGGTAACCAACTGATGTTTCTCTTAAACACTGCTGTTTCTCTCCCTCCCTCTCTTTCTCCTTCCCTTCCCTTCTCTCTGAAAATAAATAAAATCTTTAAAAAAAAAGTTCTGGAGATTTATTGTGCAACAATATGAACATATTTAATACTATTGAGCAGTACACTTAAAAATGACTAAGAGGGTAAGTTTTTTGACCACAGTTAAAAATTCTAAAACAGGAAATTAGATACATACCATTAAAAATAATTATATTCCCCCCCAAAAAAGAATGAAGCACTGATACATGCTATCACATGAATGCACCCTGAAAACATCATGCTAAGTGGAAGAAGTCAGTCACAAAAGGCCGTATGCTATATGACTCCCTTTATATTCTAGGAAGATTAGGTAAATCCATACAGACAGAAAGATGATTAGCGGTTTTCAGGGACTGGGAGGCATAGGGGAACGAGAGTGACTGCTAATCGGTACAGTGTTTCTTTCGGAGGTGATAAAAACTTTTTGGATTAAATAGTGGTGATCGATGCACCACTCCACAAACATACTAAAATAATTAAGTTTAACAAAGTAAAATTTAAAGTATGTGAATTATATATCAATGAAGCTACTTTAAAAATCCAAACATAAAAGTGTTAACTCAGAAATTTGAGTAACAGCTTAATTGCTTTCAACTTCTGTGTATTGGGAGACATTATAAGTTACATAATAAGTGACAGACCAAGACAAAATATTTACAACATATAATAGAGGGCTGACTAGTATGCATTATACAGAAAGTATGAGCCAATAAAGAAAAAAAAATACAAACTAAAAAATGAGCAAGAACATGAACAAGCAATTCAGACTACAAATGGTTAATAATCATAAAATGTTCAACTTTAGCAGTAAGCAAAGGTATATACATTAAAACAAGGCATTATTTTCATTTTATCAGTTTATTAAAATTTTTAATTACTGACAAAACTGTGGGTAACAAGCCCTCTCAAAAAATGTTGGTAGAGTGTAAACTCTGGGGGGCGGTGTGGAGGATGCAATTTAATAGCTTAGAAGTATGTCTACCCTTTGACCTGGGAAAACTATTTTGCATTTAAAAAAATACATTAAGTACAAAAATATATACTCTTATATATAAGAATACTCACTGGTATAGAGCAAAAAATGGAAACAACCTATATGTTCATGGAAAGGATTATACATGATACATTCTGTGGGAATTCAAAGAAATGAAGTGATTTACCTGGGTGTTAAATATAACTCAGATCTGGGGTGTGGGGAAATCTCTTTTTAATGATAAACACCCTCAGTAGTTATGATTCAACTACTCCACAAGACAAAAAATGTTACATTCATGCTCCCTGATAAATATAATCCCTTTAATTTTTACCCTATGTTATATGCCTTTTAGTTTACTTTGTGTTGTGTTTTCTAAGATGAACTAATATATGTTTGATTCCTCCACCAGTCATGAACTCCCTGAATGTCTTACTCTTTCCTGCCAAGTAGAATGAATGGGGCTCAGCACAAAAAATGCACTTAATATATATTAGTTGAATGGATAAACTTTTAAAAATAAAGTTATTTTTATATTTGTTTTTTATAAAGTCATAAATCTCTTAGGAGAAAGGGGTGGAGAAGATCTACTTCCATGACCATGGATTATTTACATAAAAATGAAAACATGCTTTATCAAGATCTTTGTTCTTTTCGAATGTTTTACAGTGGCTTGATCCATATGGAATGGATAAAAATCAGCAAAAAAAGGAACTAAGAAAGAAAGTACTCAATAAACTAAATGAGTCCTCTCTAACTCCATTTTATATCTTTCATTTAAGTAACTTTAGAAGAACTTTCCAATTTTACCTGATTTTCCCTATTTTAAAATAACTTTATTTTTCAATCAGTTTGTATTCATTAACATTTTGTATTAGTTTCAGGTATACAGCATAGTGATTAGACAATCATATACTTTACAAAGTATTTCCCCAGATATTTCAATATCCACCTGGCACTGTACATAGTGATTACAGTATTACTGACTATATTCCCAACTTTAAATCTCCAGGAACTATTCTGTGAATAACAATTTGTACTTCTTAATCCTTTCCATCTTTGTCACCTAGCCTCCCAACTCCACTCCCCTCCCGCAACATCAGTCTGTTTCCTACATCTATGAGTCTGTTTCTATTTTGTTTGTTCGTTTATTTTGCTCTTTAGATTCCACATATAAATAAAATCATAAGGTATTTGCCTTTCTCTTATTTCACTGAGCGTAATACCCTCTAGATCCATCCATGCTGTGGTAAATTGTAAGATTTCATTCTATTTTATGGCTAATGTCCACTGTTTATATGTACCATCACTTTTTTATCCACTCATCTATTGATAGGCATTTGTGTTGCTTCCATATTTTGGCTCTTGCAAGTAACACTGCACTGAACACTGCAATGCAGATACTCTTTTGAATTGCTGTTTTGGTTTTCTTCAGGTATATACCCAGAAGTGGAATCACTGGATCACAAGACAGTTCCATTTTCAATTTTTTGAGGAGCCTCCATACTGTTCTCCATAGTGGCTGTACTAATCTTCATTCCCGCCAGCAGTGCACAATGGTTCCCTTTTCTCTACATTTCATCAACACTTGTTTTTTGATTTAGTGATGAGTCATTCTGACAGGTGTGAGGTGATAACTCATCTTGGTTTTAATAAGCATTTTTTCTGATGCTGAACATCTTTTCAAGTATCTATTGGCCATCTGTAAGTCCTATTTGGAGAGATGCCTATTCATGTCCTCGGTCCATTTTTTTAATTGGATTTTTTGTTGGTGGTGGTGGTGTTGAGTTGTATGAGTTCCTTCTAAGTTTTGGGTATTAATCCCTTATCAGATGTATCATTGGCGAATAACTTCTCCCATTCAGTAGGTTGTTTTTTTCATTTTGTTGATGGTTTTCTTTGCTGCGTGATAACATTTTAGCTTGATGCAACCCCATTTATTTATTTTTCTTCCTTGCTTCCCTTGCCCAAGGAGAGCTATCGGAAAAAATACTGTTAAAAGAAATGCCAGGGATTTTACTACCTACGTTTTCTTTTAGGAATTTTATAGTTTCAAGTCTTACATTTAAGTCTTTAATCCATTTTGAGTTTATTCTTATAATATGAGGTAAGAAGGTGGTCTAGTTTCATTTTTTTTTTGTATGTATCTGTCCAATTTTCCCAACACCATTTGTTGAACAGATTGTCTTTACCACATTGTATATTCCTGCCTCCTTCCCTACTATTTTTAAGGACATTTACAATCTTCACTTCATTTTTAAGGTCTCTCTACATCTTGAAAAATACTGTAAATTATTTTAAGGTAAAAAAGATTTTGCTCCCCAAAATATTAAAAAATCATCAGGAGTATTTCAAGGTTAAGATACATGTCATTTCAACAGAATGAATCTTAGCAAAAACCTAAAATTTAGACTAGATTGGAAAAAAACTGAGGTTTTCTTTAAAATATCTAGGTACGGAATTACAAAAGGTCTATAATGTTAACATAATACAAATAAAAAAAGGTCTTTCTTTTTTCTAGTCCTTCTTTTTCCTAGCTTCACTGCCTTTTCCAAAGAAATCCTGCCTTCTCTCATGATGTCCCTAAACTATGACAGTTTTGATTTTGTTATTTTTGCCTTCAGCAATGCCACAGGCTTAATTTGCTCTAAAACCCACTTGGTCTTTTCTGGTGGTCCAAGGTAGCTGTAGAGCTCTCCTCCAACACCATATTTCAAATGAATGAATTTTTTTCCTATCAGCCTTCTTCACCGTCCAACTTTTATACTGGAGCTAAAAAAAAACAAAAAACCCTAATGCATAGAGGATTATCATAAGTAATCAACTGTAGTCATCATTTCCTTTGTGATTTCTTAAATTGTATCTAAATATAAATTACTAACTTTACATTTAAAATTCTCATGGGGAGGTGGTGAAAAGCACAAAATGCTATCAGATATTTGTATTATAGATAAGAGATTTTCCTCTCTAATCTATATCTTATAATAAACTCATTTTTAAAATTAAAATAAAATTTAAAAGCAGAAATAAAATATTTTTTAAATATAGCTCCAAAATAAATATTGAAACAAAATTCTAGGAACTACAGAGATGTAGAGTTTATAAATTTAAAAAACTGATTTGTTTTTTATCAAAAAAAAATCAGTTTTTTATTTTTACCTACCTTAAAGTAGTTTAATTCTAATACTGCATTCAACATCCAGCTTCTTTTGCACTGCAATATCCCCATCCTTGGAGTATCTAAAGCTTATTTATATTTTAGTTTCAATAAATTTAGCAGTAGTAGCGCAAAAGAATTAGAATGACTATTGTCTGCTCAAAACTACTGGAGTCACCTGCAAGTACTGTCAGCACTGAAGTAGTATGGCTAACGAAAGGGAGTGGCCCACATATCTATCAAGAAAATTCCTTAAAGAAATGGATTGCTAAAATTGGATTTCCCCTTGGTTGCACCATCCTACCTGCCCCATGATTACCACAACCAAGTCCTCCAGCTAGGTGGTCTGCAACTCATTTGGTAACTAAATTTTGATGGGCACACAGAGCCAAAGTGGTACAGAGCCCACTGGCAAATTCTGAAATGTATATCTAGGGACACATCTGATCTGTAAATTACATCCCTGAAAAACTTACATATTGGATTTCTTTGTTAAACTGTATTTCTTACTTCTGAACCTAAATGACTAGCTCATTAATCTCACAATTAAAAAACTTTAATTCATATTTGCAATTACACAGAAGGGTTCTTTACTTATTCTGATTGTCAAGATTCCTTTCCAACCAGTAAGTCTATCATTTTTAGTTCCAAATATAACACTCAAGAATACAGACTCCATTTATTCAAAACACACTACATTCTCTTGGGCTCTGGGTCACTATATATATAAACAGTAATAAAATTATTAAATTCACCAGATAAATTTAGATTTCGAAAGTAGAGCTTAAATTTTGTTGTGAAAGTCAGAAATCAGTGTTGCCAAATTAGAGAGAAAAGCTTCTAGGGAAGAAAAGTGCCTACCAAAAAAAAAAAAATTATGACTTTAACTTCCCAAAATTCAAGTACAGAAGATCACGGTTTGTGTTGAACTGTTAAGAAGGCAAATTTTCTAAAAGCAGAGTAAAATGAATCATAAAACCTTTCAATGCCCTTTCTAATACTTATCAGAGCCTGTGTCCTTGAATTTGCATCACCTGATCTCCACGCACTGGCTATTAAGCATGTGGAGGAAGGCAAACTCAATTATAAAAAATGAGAGGAGAAGGAAACTGTGAAATATAATCCAATGCCAGAGGAGCCCTTGGCAGAAAACACTGGTAACCAATATTATTAAAATGTAACAGAAACCTTATCCGCACCACACAAAACAAGATGGATCATTTTAACTCTTTAGAAGTACTGAAGCTTCTGCGCCTTCTTCCTAAGGCAAAGCCCAAATCATGTTTATTTTTTTAGAAAAACTCAAAGCTTTTCTATAAATTACTCATACATCTTCCCAAGCCTAAAATAATCGTAATTTCCATACAGAAATATTCTACTTTAAAAAGGAAAGCAATTAACATAGCGCTCTAAAATACTGTGACTATAAACCCGGTCACCTAGGTTGTTGGTCAGTCTTCCCTAGAAGTATCCATATATTGTCCCATATCAAATTAGAACTGCTTGTAACAGAACTCAGGAATCCATATACTATATATAGTCCAGACAACAGACATTCATAATGTTTTATGGGAACGACTGTTTGACAACAATAAACTTAAATAGAAGTCACCTTCCAAGACATAAAAATTAGAAAGATAAAACAAATAGGTGACCTGTTTAATCACAAATTGAATAATGACACCCATGTGATCAATTACATTATGTCTTAGTGTTTCAGATTCTTCAGTCTGTAGCATCCAAATATTTTCCAAACAATATTAGGACGCTTTTAGAAATAGGAGAAACGAGGAGATCATGTTCACAGATAATTTCCAATTTTTATCACCATTTTTAGTTTTAAAAAAATAGAAAAGATACCTGTGAATTATTTCATTTTTATCTTCATTATTTATTGTCACTGTCTTCAATAAGAAAAGGATTAAATTGTATTAAGTTCTAAAAGAAACACTACAAACATAAAACTGTAATAATAAAAACCTAATTTCCTTACCTCCCTACTCTCAATCTTTCCCCCTATTATAAATAACCCTTCCAAAGAAGGGACAGACAGCTAAAGGTTAAAACAAAACAACCTCAATCATAAAAATTATCACCCACATTGTTCCTCCAGAGAAGAAACCACTTAAATTATTCTCAGACAAGATACATAAACACTTTATTAATTACATTGTCTTTGCAGAGTTAAATAAGAATGGTACGAAAGAAAATCAGTAGAAGCCCTCTTAGCTGACCTCTTGGATTAACTGATGCTTACTAAAAACTGGAAATGTTTATTTTCAAACTTGTTTATGCCAGTTGCACTTGTAATTACAAAACTTAAATATTAATAACACTGATGAAAATATAAGTGCAAAAAAAAGAGTTGCTGTTTTTATAAAAACTAAACTGAATGCTCTGCAAAGACCCAATAAAAGCACACTGCTTTAAATAACACACACTGGAATTAGGGGAGTGACAACTACAAAAGATGTTTCCCCCAGTTTTAAGAGATTCTGGATTCAAATGGCTTAACAAGTGTTTAAATGCTCTGTCTGCATTAAGGAACCTAAAACTGGGAAATCAGCAGTCTCAAAGGAAAGGCCTTGACCTTCACCAAAAGATTGGCAAGTAAACATATATTAACATGTTTTACATTAAAGATTGCTTAAGTTATTATGTATCAATTTTATCATTCATCAGTCTTATCACTTAACTACTGGTTCCAATAAGAGAAAATATTATATCCTTCAGTTATCAACTAGAACACAATTTAGGACATTAGAAACAACACTCAATGTCAACAATTATTCCTCATACCAATCTATTAGAAATCTCTAATCCATGGATACATGATGTGAACTTATTCAGATGTAGTGCCTAAAATCTTTAAATATCTGTAAAGGAGCCCTGGCAGGATAGCTCAGTTGGTTGGATACACCAAGGTTGTGATTCAATCCCCATAAGGGAATCGACAAATTAATGCATAAATAAGTAGAACAAGCCAGTGTTTCTCTTTGTCTCTCTAGTAAAATCAACAACAAAAAAAAGAAACCTGAAGAGGGAGATATCTCTTGAGAAGATATAATTTGGTTTAAATTTGATATAAAGTAAAATTTGAGATGACTCACCAAACTGTTACACTACTACTCCAAATGAATACAAAGCTGTCTGTTCTCTACATATTAGCCTTTGAAGTAATTATTAAATATTTGAAATAATTATATTAAAAATATTTATAAGAACTATGTTTAAAAAATGTATCTTCTCTTTGAAAATGTACCTGAGTCAAGGAAGATAGAAATAATGAAATTTGTAATGACTATAAAAAAGAGTATTAATGGATTTGGTTACTCAATTCTGAATCAAATAAAACACTGCATCCTAAGAATTATTATTCTTTTAGTCACCAAGAAAAAATTTGCTTGCCATTATGTTCTAACACAAGCCAACTCAATACATATAAATAATAATATTCTAAACAATTACATTAAATAATATTAAAGGACTGAGGGTAAATATCCTGCCTCTAAATTGACATTAACAAAATATTTTAATCCAAAATAATTTGTCCATTTGATTTTCATAAGTGGGTAAATTCCATAGCCTATCAACACCAAAAGTGACACACTATGCAAATGATATTTCAAAATACACTTTTAAATACATGGTACCCAATATACTATGAAGATTAAAATTTTTCTGTGCCCCGTTATTTATACGAATCAATAATATATGTGACTGAGATTCTGCTGGGTTAAGTCAGTATTTAAGAGTCCCTCTTGTAGTGTTGATGGATTCTACATTAAACATGTGATATCTTTCTAATTAAGGAAAATTTTTTAAAAATAGAGTGTATTAAATATCCAAGTCATCAACTAACTACAGATCAGTGTAGGTATGGGACAATAAAGGGAAGGATACATCTTTTTTCCCTACTCTATTTTCCATCCTTATCATTAAGGTACTGTTTATGATATGTGGTACTCCTCAGGTGTATATGGATTAAAAAATGGTTAAAATTCATTGAATTAAAGTAAAAAACTATTGTATTTAAATGAATGGGAGAGCTAATAAATATTTACTGACCAACTACTATGTAACAGGTTCATAACTAGCTATTACAGATGAATACAGCAGAGCCCTTACCATTTTGAGAAACTCACAACGAAATGTTTAAGAGTATGTAGGAAAGTGCACTTGATTCTGAAATGGGAGAGGAGGGAGGGATAGACAGATTAAGTGGGGAATCTTAGAAAGATTAATGGAGCAGGTTTTAAAAATACAGAAAGACAAAAATACACAATAAATCAAGCATTTTACTTTACAACCACCTTGACTTCATCTCCCAATTCCTTTAGTTAACTATGGACAATGAAAAGAATTCTCTTGTTACTATGTGGTTCCAAAATGAACAAAGACCTTAAAAGTACTTTACAATTAAAGAAATAATAATAAAATAATTATAAGAATTGATAAGAATTATCTAACATAATAGAGGATAACAAAACAATTATTTTGATTTTCTAGAAACATGAACCATACATGAAAACATTCAGCTTGCATCAGAACATTTCAAAATCTGTTTAAATCTAATGCTTAAGGCCAAAATTGAAGAGAAACAAATGAAAAATTAAATTTACCTGTCACATTCTAAACTCAAATGATAATCATGATGAACTAGTTAGCTGTTAAGAGCTTATAATGATTTTACAATAAATGTAAGCACTGAGTTGGCCAAAAAGTCCATATGGCTTTTTTCGTAAAGTAAAAGACATTTTTCATTTTCACCAATAACTTTATTGATTTGGATATTTTTGAGTATGTCAGATATCTCCCACGTGGTAGAACACTGATTGTTCTCAATTAATGTCTCGATTTGATCACTGTCAACTTCATCTGGTCTACCCAACCACAAAGCATCATCCGGCAAGAGACCTCCAGTGGGAAACTTCGCAAGCCACTTTTGACAGTTCATTAGATCAGTCACAGAACCTTTTCAATATGCTGCACAAATTTTTTTTTGCGTCTCAGTTGCAGTTTTACCTTTCTTGAAATAATAAAGCTATGCGGAAAATGTGTATTTTCGTCCATCTTCAATATTAAAATGGCTACACAAAAATTCACCCATTTTGGTAAGTTTTCTTTTTTAACGGATGCTGATATGACAGCTATCACAATACAATCTAACAAAATTGTTTTGAGTAAAGTTAAAGACAACTAAACATTACCAGAGCCATCTTACAGAAAAAAAAATGAACTTTTTGGCCAACCCTACATGTTTTAGAAACAAAGAGAATGCTGAAGTCATTTAATTTTTTAGAAAATATTATTTTGCTACATTCAAAACAAATAATCTATTGGCAAAAGTAATCCTTTAGAAAGCTGAATTCCATGATGAAGTCACTTCAATTAATGAAGTATAGAAAGTCTTTTAATAACACTAAAGAATTTTATAGACTTTTAAAAAATTTTTAATAAAATAAAAAGATCTTTAAAATATATCTGCAGATTACTCAATCTTTTTTCAATAAATCTTCTTCAGATTCACTGAGCATTCCCCCACCCCAAATATTTACTGAATCAATAAACTTCCACAAATTATTCTCTGCTAAGAAAAGACCTTACAATTACTTCAGATAATTTTAAGTGATTATAAGAATAGATAAGAATTATCTAATAAAATGGGTAAATAAAAAGATTATTTGATTTTTTAGAAACATGAACCATGCAGCATAAAAACATTAATGTTTTTTATTACAGTTTACATCAAGACATCTCAAAATCTGTTTAAATCTAGTGCTTAATGCCAAAATAGAAGGGTAAAAAATGAAAAATTAAATTTACCTGTCACAGTCTGGACTCAAGTGATAATCCTAATTCCTTATTAACCCATTACTATTATATATTAATAAGGTCATAAAGATAGATGTTCCCTAAAGTATTAAATCAATAAGATATAAGATATAAATTATGATATATTAAGTTAAGCTACAAAGGCATGAAAAGACAATCAGTATACACAATTAGAAATAAAAATATATTCAAGCAAAATAAAAACTACTTAAAATTTTCTTATTTTAAGTTTAATTTAAAATTAAACTTTAATTAAAATTAGAATTTAAAATTTAAAATTAAACTTAAAATATTATCCAATATGACCATAATGTGTGTCCAGTCTGCATTTCTACTCAGTAACAAAATTTAGATGCATATGTAAACAACTCTTATTCATACTGGTTTTAGTAATTTATGTTAGTGAAAAAAAATGAAAACAGCAAGATATATTAATTAACTAAGATGAAGAAAATCTGTGAGCTGAGAATCAAATAAAGTCACCGACATTTTTTTCCCCTTAAATCTCAGATGTTCACTACAGCATGTTTTTGGCAGCAAAACACGGGAAATTTTTCTTTTAATAAAGGACCTCTTTAAATCATGGAATAGTACACAGTCTTTAGTAAGAAATGAGCTAGGATATATATTTATACATGTTCACATACGTACACATACACAACACTATAAACGTATGTGTATACATGGCCCTCAATTAAAATGTACATATATATTATACACAAAGACAGATGCTTCTAATATATTAAGGGAAAAAAGGCATGCCACAGAATAGTATGCATAATATGATTCCATCATGAAAAATAAGAAACATAATTTGCTTATACATATATGCATACACACTAAACTGCTAACAAGGAAGGGACTTTGGCACTTGCATTTTTCAAGAGCATGTGTAAGCTTCATAAGCATACAGTAGGTTCTCAATAATCTACAGTTAAGATTTCTTGTTACGGCTTTTTTTAAAATAATGTGATATAAAATTTGTGTTGTTTGAAAATGACTCCTATTAACTTGATTTACTCAGGTAAATTCTGCAAAATACAATTAAAAACAAACATTTCCCAGTTTGAAGAACTTCAGTAAATGTTTTAGAAATTTAACACTCAGTAATCCCCCAAACTGAAATGTTTAATTATTTGTAACAGGGGTTGGCAAACGTTTTCTATAAGACAGTAAATATTTTAGGTTTTGTAGACATTCATGGACTCTGTTGCATATTCTTTTTTTTTTTTAAACAACTCTTTAGGATTTTTTTTAAACATTCTTAGCTCAGATCCACAAAAAACAGGCTGCAGGCTGTATTTGCCTTGCTCACCACAGTTCACCAACCACTGATTTATAACAACAAACAAACATCTAGAAATCTGATATTTAAATAAAATACACCAAAGGCATAAGAGATCACAACAGAGTCAGTTTTATTCTTCATTAAATAAAGTAAGGTTGCATTATAGCAATTAAAATTACAAGTTGGTTATTAAATTCTATTAATATGCTAGACATTAATCAAATAATGGGAAAACACAGTAAATGGTATTTCAAGCAACTGTATTATATAACCATGATAATGCGTACACCTGCGAAGCACATATATCCACTTTAAAAAGTCAGCTGAAATTGAAATACTATACATCAAAGCTCAAATCTCCTTTTCTAATAATTAAAACCCACTGACTCATTTAAATAATCAAAACTAGTTAATCATTTGTTTTAGATGTCATCAACACTGGAAAATTAAGAACTGAATTTAGAGGCTAGTAATAATTACTGGCTTTTAGTTTTTTAATTTGTAAGGGTTATAATAAAATATTAATCAACAATCTAAAATATACTTTACAAGTTTATATTCTTGGAAATGTTTTAATATATACTATGTCAGCAACCATCACTAAAAACTTGATTAGACTTTTTTGTCTAAAAGATAGCTGTTATACATTTGATTCTATCTAAAATTGAAAGATTCTTATCATCTGGATGCTATTACCAAATGTAAATTTCATTTTATATAATAAACTTGGTCAAATTAAAACTCTAAAATGAAAATATATCCCCCCCAAAGTAACCAAATAACCATTATAGAATAATCTTACCTAGACTGGTGGGTTTTATCAGTTCATCCAGTAAATCATAAAATGGTAATTTTTGAAGTTTTATATCCGGATGGACTGGGTGAAGAGCTGATGTAAGGTGTGGGAGTTCCAGTTCATGTTTAGGTCCCAGAAGAGAAACAGGGAGTAATGGTGATGATGCAGGGTGACCATCATAAGTGAGTTGTGGAATGGTAGATGGAGACAAAGTTGCTGGCATAGGACCTGAATGTACGCTGGGGATGGACAAGTCCGCAGGCGTCATGATTTTCTGGGGGAACCTCCGCCTATAGAGTTCTTTAATTTTCATTTGTACAGCAGGACTGCAGCCAGCCTTTAGCAAATGCAGGGCTTTTGTGAGAAGTTCGTGTTTGCGTCCGTGCTTGTTTCTCCCAGCGTAGCCCAATAGTACTTGAAGTTCAGAAACTCTAAGGCTCATAACCATTTGCTTGGAGACAAAACAAAAATGTAAAACATTAGTATTCCAAGAATACAATTTACAATATTAAACAACACTTGATTATACACTTTTTTCTTTATCATTTGCTTAGAGAACAATCCATTTACTGTCAATTCTAGTTATTTCAAATTTAGTTTAATCACTTAACATAAGTAATCAAAGAAAATTAATATTTATAAATTCACAGACTTCTACCCAGGGTTATGAAAGATGTAAGCCATCTCACCTCATCCCACTGTTTTGATGAAATTGTCAAGTATTTATCAAGCACTTACTGAATCTCCAGAAGAATTCTGCGTGCTATATGAATGGCAAAAACATAGTAATGAGCCCTCAAGAACATTTGTTTTCTTGGGGGAAAATTGTAAATATATATGAAACACATAAACAGCCCACCTCAAACACCAGATGTATGCAGAATATAAATAACATCAAGTATTACACTGTATAATAATTCTGGAATTTGGAGGACTTAAATTAGACGTTCTTGGACCCAGTATATGCCAGATATATTTGGTATTTTCATATGCGTTGTCAATAAATAGTTCCAACTCCACAAGGTGAGTTCCTTCTTGCTTTACATCCTTCTTGCTTTACATATGAAGAAACTAGGGAAGGTTAAATAACTTACCTAGGGTCACAGAGCCCCTAAGTAGCAGTTAGGATTCAAACCCAGTTAATGTATGATTCTAAAGCCCATGCTCTTTCCACTAAACCATTAGGAAAAGGATGGAGCTGGAAACATTATTAAGGCACTCCCCAGCAAGGTCAGGCTAAAAAGTCCAGGAATTCAATCCACATGCCGTAATGTGTAAGACTACAGTAAAGAAACCTATTTTACTTTGTTTAACCCTGTGTTCCCAGACTGATTTAGTCATTGTTTTTCTCCCCCCTCCCCCAACTACTAAGAAAGAGACTATCAACAGGAAATGTCCATCTATACCAATCAACTCAATTTAGAGTAAAATGAAATCCAGAGAGAAATGGCTTACCCAAGATTACACATCTATTAACAGCAAAATCCTGATTTTACCACAGACAGGAAGGTGTTAGGATGCAAGACACATGTAAGCTTACCATCTGCTACTTCCCCAACTTTTTTATGCCCTCACCTCATACTAAAACACCAACACATAAAAGCTAAACTGCCTTAACTCCCCCATCAGTCCCTGAGATGACAGCCTCTCCCAGCCAATCCTCTAGAAGTTCTTTGCAGATTGCAAAACAATTAAAGAAAAAAGTAAAATAGAAAAAGAGAGTATAAAGAGTTTTACATGCAATATAGCTGGTTAATCAAAAAAATATGGGCCCGTCCCCTACTTCTCTGGCCTGGAAAATGCTTTGTTTCCTCAAAATCCAGCTTTTGCTCATTAAGCCTAGCAGAACTAATGACTCTCTCCTCACTACTTTTACTGGCCATTTTCCCTGTCTTTATTTTAACACGTATCTTGCTGTATTATATATTTTCTGTTTATACAAGTGATTCCATGACCAGACTGAGGTCCGCTAGGGCACAAGACCATGCATGCTATTCTCAGCATCTAACACTAGGGCCTGACAACAGTAGGAACTCTTCAAATGCCACAGAGAGCGGACAGAGGTAGGTGAGGGGAGGTAGAGGGCAGGTGAGGAAGGAAAAGGGCAGGAGGAGGAGAGGGAGTCGAGAAGAAACGGAGTGGAATCTATAGTGATTTGTTTTACATATAACTATAACATAAATGCAAATGAACTCCCAAATCCTTATGCTCTATAGAAGGCATACAAAAATATAATGTAGATATAATGTAGATCTGGGGTAGACTTAACAACAAAGTCTACCCCAAATCCTATAAATGTTTCTTTTTAGATGCCATCAGAGATTAAATTATTATTAACTATAATGTTAGCAAGGTATCAATTTCTCAATACTATCCAATGTCCTCGGAGTACAAAATAGTGTAATATTTTTATTCCTTATTTTAAAAGAAGCAGGGACCTGAACAGAAAAGCAATATATTAATAAGTAAACCTCTACTTTCAAAGAAATAACACGAACTATTCCTCAAAGAGTATGGGTTAAAAATAAATTTAAGTTGGCATTGGTCAAATAGACTTCATTTTACAGAGAAAACTCTTAAGTTTTAGAAAAAGAAAAATGTCCTTCCATTTCAATTCAACTCCATTCTCCTAAGTCAAACACAAAAAAACAAAATTCAGTGCTTATCATAAATTCTTCACTGATGACAGCTTGTGTCCTTATTTTATTGGTATGTAAGGATTTAAATGCAGCACAGATGTATTATATTACTGTTCTATTTTTATGGAACAACACATTAACAATTCACATAAAATAAAATCTCTTGCTTGATGGTCAAAAAACATTAATGATGTAAGTATAGTTTTTGTTTTTACAGGATGCATAATTAATCATCACAATTTTGAGGTATTATCCTCATTTTTACAGATGGGAAAGTTGAGGCCTAGGAAGTTTAAGAAATTTGTTGTTGCTTTGGCTGGTGTGGCTCAGTGGATTTAGTGCCAGCCTGCAAACGGAAAGGTGGTTGGTTTTATTCCCAGTCAGGGCACATGCCTGGGTTGCAGGCCAGCACCACCCCCGCCAGTAGGGGGTGCTTGAGAGGCAATCCAGCGATGTTTCTCCCGTTTTCTCCCTCTTTCTAAAAATAAAGTTTTTTTAAAAAAGAAATTTGTTGAATGTTGTACAACTACTTCTACTCCAAATGCTGTGTTTTTATACTATGATAATTTTTTTTAGAGAAAACAAGCCACATGTGTTTTAATTAGGACACAGAAAAACCTTTTACAAGATTAATTTATATAACATTCAAACTCCATTTCAAGTTTCAACATTTTGGTTTTTAAAAAAATCAAATTAGCAATTGTACCTTATAATCAGATATAATGAAAGATTAGGTGCTATTTATTGCTATTATTGAAGCAGTTGTTCCATGTTCCATACTCTTAAGGGCTGTAATGCGCATGCAGTATTTTAAAAACTAAATAAAAGGAGGTGGGGAACACAAACACCCCAAGCATCACTCAACTGAAAAGCTTCAGAGAAGCATGGAGCAGTCAAATGTGAAGTGCTGACAAAACAGAGGAAAACTAAACACACCTGAGATGTTTACCAGTTCTCAGTGTTTACATTATTACTATGGCTGTAAATAATATTCACAGCTGAGCCAAAAGTGTATCATTACTCTTCCCTATTTGTATGACGCTGCTTTCCTTATAGCTAATAACTGCACCATTTTTGCATTTGCTTAGTTTTCTAATTCATCTGCAAGCTCTTGCTAAGTGTGTTACTTTCCTATACCTCCAGTCCCCCTCCATCAGGTTCCAACCTAGGCTGCTTGTTCTCTAGGCATGGTACACAACTATGGTCATAATTTCCTTTTAACTTATCCTGGTAATTCCCTTGTCTCTCTTCCATAGTGGATCCCTGTTTCCTTGATCTTACTTCTTTACTAGTTTTCTCTTTTTAGTAGGGTATTTCTGCTTGTAATTTCCTGAGAATGGGGTATGGGAAGGACATTTTTTAAATTCTTACATTGTCTAAAAATACCTTCACTTACCCATAACTTAATAACTGAAATTAATTTAGTATAGAATTCTAGACAAGAAAACATGTTCTCTCTGAATTTTAAAGGCCTTCCTCATTGTCCTCTTGCTTCCAGTGTTGCTGTTACGAAGCCTAGCACTATTATGATCCCCAATTCTTCATGGTCACCTGTATATCCCCCTCAGGAAGCTTACAGAAGGTTCTATTTATGTGCTCTGAAATTTTACAATGTCTTGGAGTGTGTATTTTTTTAATGTTTTTGTTTTTCAGTTGTTTGAAGTGAAAACTGCTGCATCCTTTAAATGTAGAGATGAATACCTTTCAGTTCTGGTTTTCTTAGAATAATCTTTCTTAGATTTTTTCTCTACTCTCTTTCTCCTGAGCCTGTTATAATGTTCCTTGACTTACCCTCCTGATAAACCCATCATAAATTAAAAATATTTTAGGTTGAAAATGCATTGAATACACCTAACCTACAGAAGATCATAGCTTAGCCCAACCTACCTTAAATGTGCTCTGGATAAAATATCCAAAGAACACTGACAACAGAGTATACTGAAAAGTATCGATTATGTACCCTGGTGATGGCAGGCCTGACTGGGAGTTGTAGCTCACTGCAGCTGCCCAAGATCATGAAAAAGTATCTTAACTCCATATTGCTAGCCTGGGAAAAGATCAATGTATATGCCTTTGGCACCACTATAAAGTCCAACAATCTTAGGTCAAAACATCTTAGGTTGGGAGCCATCTGTATTTAAGATACAGGAATTCCTAAATTGATTCTCTAATTTTTCTTTTTCCCCCTGCATTTTATTGGCCTTATCTTTCAGCTCTATTTTCTGAAAGATATCCTCAACTTTATCTTCTAACTCTTCTATTAAATTTTTAATTTCCATAAGCTCTTTTCTGTTTACTGCATATTTCCTTTTCTTTTCCCTACATCTTGTTCTAATTTTCCATTAATGTAGTATCTCCTTTTCTGAGGATATAAATTAGGTGTATGACATTGTTGTTGTTGTTCTTCTTCTGCTCCCTGCACTGTCTTTGTAACCTGAGTTTTGTTGGGCTTGGGTTTTGGGGTTTTTTGTTTGTTTGTTTTTTGTTTTTGGTTATTTGCTTTGGTCTCCGCCTTTCCTACTTGACATTTTCTTCGTGTGAGAGAGAATCCTTGGCTGTACATTTATATCTAAGAATAAGATCCTAAAAAGATCTCTGTGAGTGAGCAGACCAGTGTACTTCATTCTAGAATAATAAGGCAAGAGCCTGGCTATTTTAAGGGTTCTTTTATTTTCCTTTTGTCTGATCACTTTTGATAGAAAGGAATTCTCCAATCTTCTTAGGGCAGTATAAGGTTGGCTTACAATGTTCTCGGGGCAGAGTAGGTAAATGGGAAGAGATAAGGGGGAGGTGCTTATAATTTAATAAGACAGTTCATTTAATCTCCTTTTCAGATACATAAACTATTACAAACACACACACACATACTGAATACTTATACCCATGTATGAGAACACTATTCCAACTACAGAGGCAGGAAACATATTCTGAAATAGATAAATACAACTCTATATTAAAGGAATATTAACAAGCACTGTAGCCAGAGTACTTCTGCGATTAAATAGAAAATGCCAGTTTTATTGTCTCATTAGCTATGACCTTACATTATTAAAGGTCATATTGAAATAGTGAATAAGACTTAGGTACTTCCTGTAGAACAACATAATTACTCTCATTCACACATCCCACTGCAGTGGTTTAAAGGATTAGTCATAAAGCAGACTCTATATTCTGAATCTTTATCTGGCATCAATTTATAAAAAATTGTAAACCAAAATGCATCCTAAAGATAGACAAAACAGGCATTTAACGATGTCATAATATCTCATACTTTTACTTTCTATCCACAAAAGCAATCATCAAAAATTCTGTAATTGCATACAGTAAAGCCTGTACTATAATACAACAAAAATATTTAATTCATTATTCTCAAAGTCAAGATTTTTCATTTAATGAAACTGACTTCTGGATCATTTCTAATCACCTCCATTTGAAACAGTTAATAAGCAGCTGTTGGATTAGCAATTTGTCAACAATGCCCAGTTCAACCAGAAAACCTAGTTAGACAGTTTCTACAAAAGCAGCAAATCAAGTTGGTCACATATTTCTCTCCATAATCTTGTTCCACCCAATTTATCTTTTATTTTTTCCTCAATATAAGATGACTGAAAAATGACCTGTAGTTCCTACTCCTTTAGCTGATCATCTTCCTCCTCTCCTGGTCTATTCCATCATACTGGTGGCATTTAGCTCCAACATAATGACAAAACATGGAGATCCCATTCTCCTTCAAGCGAAGGAGAACCCAACATTCCACTGAAATAGTATACCATAAAACTTTGATTTCTGATCAACTAATCATCCCCATTTATGTACTATCACATCTCATGAAACATATGGATATATTCCTTCAAAAAGCTTCTAGATGAAAATTTGAATGCTAAAAATAACAAACCCAACTAAAAACATTTTAAAAGTTGGGTATTTTTTTCTAATAAAAAACAAAGTTTAACTTTTTTTTTTAATTTAGAGTTTAAAATTCTAACACATTGCCAAACTTCTTGTGCTGAGGGAAAAAACATGACTTTTATTTCAGTAAAAAACTACTCTGCAAACAGATGTTCAATAAATGTTTTTTGGATCAATGCATAGGTCCTAAATAAGTATGAAAGCAGAAAGAGGGAATATAGGAACAAAGAATGAGCACATAAAGATGTGCCAGTCTTCAAAGACAGAAACACAAATCATCATATGCAAAAGTTACTGAACTCCTACTATGTGTTATGTACATGTAAAATATATAATATACTAGTACATATAAAATTTGGATTCTAGTACTGACAGCCACTAATTGATTAAATCACAATCTTTTAGGGTCTGCTTTCTCACTTCAAAAAATGAGAAGTTAAGGAGTTCTCAACAGTTCCTTAAAATTTCAAAATTCTATAATGCTATAACTCTATTTAATGAATTCTTGTCATTCTTTTACTCTTCCACAGTTAAATACAAAGAATTCGAATAGTGAAATCTTTCTCTATTAACAACGTTTTCCATCAAAATTTTAATTGTCATTTACCTGGGTTAATAGAGTAAAAATAATGATAAACCTAATATATGTTAAATGCTTACACTATGCCAATTACATACTAAGTACAGTTAACATGATTACCGTATTAAAACCTCACAAGAACCCAAGAGACAGATCATTATTTCCACTGTCTGGATTTAAAAAAAAAACAAAAAACGACATCTGGATAACAAAACCCATTCACTTTTCAAATAAAATCTAGAATTAAAAAAATAATAAGCAGGGCTTTAAGAAATTTTCAGTCATCAAATAATAAAAAGATTGAGTATTCTTTCCCAAACCACACCAGCCAAAAACCAACAAAACACCATATTTGCAATTAAAGTGTCAACAGGGCAAGCAGCAATAAAAGAAACAGCATACTCCGTGTGAAGGTTAAGAAGTCAAAAAGGAGAAAGAGATAAATATTAACAAAACAAAAGCGAGGGGGGAAATACATTCTATAGCTAAACAAAATCCTAAAACCAGAGCCTTCAATCTGGGTCCCAGAAAGAGATTAAGGAAAAGCCCTAGAAGGAAAGTACCAAGAGAACTATTCCAGACTAACAGGTGTAACCTACTCAAGGTTACAGAGATAGCAAGTAGTGGGGCTCAGACTCAAGTTAGATGCTAAAGTGCATGCAATGTTGTAGAGTACTGACAATGACAGACACTATTAGATAATTTGAAAAATGATGTTTTTTGGAAATATTAAGATCATAACATAAAACAGAACTTCAGACATTTTCTTGTCCGACTCCCCATTTGTAATCTCCTTAACTGATGATCTCCAAGCCTCTGCTGAAAACACTTCTAAGAGTTCACTTCTAAGAGCCTAATTTTATAGCAGCCTGCATTACTGAAAAGTCTGTTAATTGAAATTTTCCTTTAACTTCCACTCAATGATTCTAAAAGGTTATCCAGTTTGTGTACCACAGTCTATTTTTAAAATGTGTTTAGGGGGCAATTTTGCTTCAACTGGCCTGGTTTCTGGACCCCCTTCTCACCTTGATCATTGTTCTCTGAGCATTCTGCAGTCCACCCTACTCAGAGTGAATGAAATAATCCAGATAGTAGTCTAATTTGAATACAGCAGTATTACTACCTCTCTTACTATGAACACAGCATCTCTACCTATGTAACCTAATAAGGTATTCACATTTTAGGCTGAGTGGTTTGTTTTATTTGGGCAAGGGGAAGGATGTGGTAAGTTTCTGCAGGGAGTGGGAGCAGCAACCACATCATACTGTTGTTCATAAAAACCTTTATTCTGTTTTTCACATGAAGTGTTATTAGGTTAAACCTCCTTATTCTCTAATACAATATTTTAAAATTTAAAAGTAGAACTTTGTATCTAGTACTGTTAAAGTACTAGATACAGGTCATCATTTACTTGGGTTATCATCTTTTGCTTTCAATACCCTTTTGAAGAACTGCACCCCACATCCTCCATTGCAGCACTAATCACTCAGTGTTGTAAATCGTTGATTTTCTACATCCTCCCCCCAGACTTTGTGCTTCTCAAGGGCAAGCTTTTAACTCTGTGTCACTTAAGCTAAGTACAGTACATAACACCTAGTAAATGCCCAAGAGATAATGATCAACTAACTTCCCTTGATTCTGTCATCTAACATATTCTCCCCAGTTTCGTACCACCCACAAAACCTGAGTTTTGCCTCTTAAATATTCATACAGGTTATCTTTAAAACTTGAAATATAGCAGGGTCAAGGCTATATAGCCCTGTGGCACATCCTAAGAGATTTCCCTTCACTTAACAATAAAATTTAAGATTATGATAAAATTTAAGATTACGAATAAAATGGTTTAACTACTTAGGATTCAAATCAATATTTTTCCCCAGGATTCCCCAATCTTAAACACTGCCTAGAGTATACAAGAAAAATAATCAAGGTTATCACATTTGATTTGTAGATTTCAGAACAACAAGTTAAGAAAAAGATGTACATTAATGTTCTAAAAAGCCCTGGGAATGATTCTTCACAAACTACAGAAAAATATTAAAAAGAAAAAAATAGGTTTCAAGAAAAAGTTGTTCTCAAGTCCTGCAATGACAGCTTGCTTAAGTATTCTTTTACATCCTATCAGAAACCTATTAATGATGATAATGTTCCTTCCTTTTCTACACAGAACACTTTCACCTAATCTACTAGTTATGAGAAACAATTTCACAACAAAAAATGCTTTATTCTACATAAAGTAAAACTGCTAACCCACTGCAAAACTTACACAGATCATAATCTTCAGAAGAGATCATTATGATTAATATTTACAAAGTTTTTATAGTAGGGAAAGCAAGGTTAAGGAAATGCTCATATTCTCTTCAGAAAAAATTCCACTAACGTACACAAAAATACATTTCAAGATGAAGACCAAAAATATATACTACACACTCTTCCTGAAATTTATGGAGAGGGAAGAAGAACTACTCACAAACCTCTGGCACCAAAAACTCTTTAACAGCATCCATTTTAACATATCCAAAATATTAACAAGGGAGGGAGGAAGGGAGGGAGGAAAAAATATGAGGAAGAAAGAAGCAATGCCAAAGTTACTGAACAAAGAGTAGTATTTTTAATGCCAAAAAGTAGAAAAGACATGTTTACCTGTTATGTCTAAAGGACAATTTATAAGTTAGCCAATGAAAGAAATGTACTATGGTTATGCTAAAAGAATATTTTTGCTTTTCTTGCCATTAAAAAGTGAAATGAAATATGAGCTTATCATAATCAATCAAAAAGAACAATAAGCAGAAACTTATTCTTAATATCATTCCTTAAACATATAACTGATCAAACTGCAGATCGTTTCTCCAAATTCTCAAAGTAACCAATGCTCTTAAAAAGTAGGAATTCAAATTTTTTTATGTCCTAAATCTAGAAAGCATAATTTTCCATTTGAAGATCAAAAACATATAGAAAGATTCTGCGACAGAAGAGAAACAATACCTATCACTGAATCCTAAGTCTAAAACGCTAAAAAGGAAGAAATAAATGCAAGTATATCACCAAGTTTGGAAGAAATAACACCAAAAAGACCTTTTAAAAATCTGTTCAATAATATTTAATTCTGAAAGTTCCCCTAATAATAAAACTGCAATGTTTTTCAGGAAAATGTATTAGAGATTTTTTTTAACTTCAAATTTTACTTATTTTAATATAGTTATTTAGCTGCCTAGACATCACCAATCAAAATCCCAAAATAAAACTAACAACTAAGGAGCAGTCTGACTGAGCTTCTTCGCATTAAAGAGCTCCAATTTAAATGACAGAATACTCTAAATCAGCATTTTCCAAACTATGATCATAGTGTTAATAGATATTCAGAGAAATTGGGTTCTGGGGCAAAACAAATTCAGGAAATTCAAGGTTCTGTAATTCATCACCATGCCCTCTCTTCTCGAATCATATTAACATATTAAAAATCCAAAGAAGTCCAGCAGAAAAAAAAATGTTAATTTTACATCTAGCATTTTGCATATTTACTTGACTACAAAACCCTTCTTTATTATTATCACTGTTTAATCTACTATATCTCATTTCTTAGTACTTCACAGAATAATTCTGGAAAAAATTAAAGATCTTCAAGTTTTCCACGAGTTCCATTTTATGCCTGTTGTTCTATAGCAAAATTATTAAAAGCACTCCCTTCCACTCCTAAAAATGCCCCTGTTTGGATGAGAAATTACATGGTCACCCTAAAATTAATACTCTATAACTAAATACATATTATAAAGCATGTGAACTACCTTTACCAAACGCTAACTGCATGCAGTGAAAATGTTATGTAGAAAATGATTAATCATCATTTGTTTCCCCAAACCTCTGAAAGAATTTTCTACTAGCAATCCTATATAAAGTTTCAAAATACTCTGGACTACTGAATCTTTGCTAACTGAACTCACAAACCAAAGAGCTTTAGACAATAAAAGACATCTGTAATTGAGTAATTCTAAAAAGAGCCCATTATATCTAATTGTAAGGAAAGGACAACTCTTGAAATCATTAAAACAAACCATAAAAGATGTTTCAAGTTTTAAAGCACATTAAAAAAAAAAAATTATTCCTGGCCTTAACTGTGCGAGTTTCCCAGAATTCTTGACTATTTTCACTGAACCCAGTCTTCCTAGGTGACCTCATCTACCCCATGACTTCAAAGTGCCATTTCTAAGTTAATTCCTAAATCTTTATTTCCAGCCTAGTCTTTGCCTCCTGAATTACAACTGTACTTCTGCTAAACACCTCTATGTTCCAGAAGTACTCAATATTTCTAAACCTAACACATCAAATTTCTCTTAAACCTTCCATCCACCTAACCAGTTGTCCAGGCCAGAAACTTCTATACCACCTTCTACTTCACTCACATCTATTTACTAAGTCATGGCAAACCTACCACCTTAAAATGTCCAGATCCCAACTACCACTTTAATTCAGACTATCATGATCTCTTCCCTCGATGTCTGCAAGGCTGTTCACCCTGTCTCCAGTATTATCCCCTCCAAATTATTCTCCACACTACTGGCCTTTCTAAAATATATGTCTGATCATATCACTGCTTAACTTTTCATTACTCAATTGCACTCGGGATAAAGGCCAAACTTCTTAACATAAAGAATGATCTAATCTCTGTCATTGCCACTAACCCCCTTAACAAACTGTCCATTCTCCAGGATTTTTATATACACATTGTTCTTTTAGCAAGTAACTCTTCTTTCTCATTCCAGCCTTTTTCTAGCTAACTCGAACTCATTCAGGTCTCAACTCAGATGTCATCCATCACCTTTGGAATACCTTCCTTAAGCCACACCTCAACATTAGTGAATTTACCCTCTTACATACTCCCCAGTTTAATTCAATACAGCCCTTATTACTATATGTAAGAAAAGCCCTATTTACTTGTTCTCTACCATACTATAAGCTCTGTTTATACTAGGTATTGTTCACAACCAACGAATATGAGTAATGATAGTATGGTACCTCTTTTAATTATCAATCATATTAATAGAGCAAACATATACATGTTACCTCCCACAAATAAGGATATTGTATAATTCTGCCCAGTGTCTACACAGCATAAATTAAAGAATTTTATTCTTAATCCTACAAAGAATAGAATGTTTAGAAAACTTTTCCAAATTGCAGGAAATTTAGGAATGGGGAAGAGACTGACATAACAAAATAGTCAACCTGACTGAAGAGTAAATAAAATGAAAAGGAAAATTAAGATATGAGACCAACTTAGAGGCTGTTGGTTAATACTAATATGAAACTGAGAGTCTGAAATAATGAGGGCAGTAGTTGGGAAGGAAAGGAAGGCACAACATTGAGAAAGGCTTGACAAGATTTGGATGTGAAGGCAGTTTTGTAGTTAACATGGCTCAAAAATATGGAAACCTTCCTTGAGCATTCAAACTAAGGTAAGGTCTCTTCGTTACATGTGCTTATAGAACGGTGTCCTTTTCCTTTATAGAACTCACTCCCATGGCTATACCCTGGACCTTTCCACCAGAGCCTACACCACTTCAAAAGGACTAACTTACAGATTCTGTTCTCCAACTACTCCCTCTTATTTTTACTTGCTTAAGTACCTCTACTGCAACAATTCAATTTCATGAATATCTCCGATTCATTAATGCTGTCACTCTCTATCCATCGCCCCTTTTAAGGTCAGCTTAAGTGAGATTCCATGGCATATCATTAAACACTCCTTCGCAAAATTCCTTTCCCTCCCTATGCCTGGCACACTCAAATGGTTCCAACTTTACAACTTGGGCAGACAGAAGAATGCATGCATGCATGCAGGCAAACAGATGTTACTATACATCCATAATCATTCATCTCAATGGGTGCAGGCATCCCACTAGATTTTCCAGTAAGTTGGAAATCAAAATTCCCACAATTATAATTTCAGATCTTCTCCTTGCTCTTCCCACAACTCCTTCCTCCAAAAGCTACCTTTAAAAAAAGCATACATAAAACATATGACTACGCAACTTTAACAATGCACTCAAAATTGTAATTTGACATTCACAAAAATTTCTAAACAGTATTTTTGCTAATTATGAAAATGTGTGGTTGTTTTAAAAAGTAAGATACAGACAGGTGCAAGAGAACCAAACTATTTTCCACATACTTACAGGAATACTAGAATGTAAACTGCACCAGAGCAAAAACTCAATCTACCGTATTTTGCCATATATAATGCGCTCCCACATATAATACACACCCACGTTTTTGTGTGCATTATACACGGGATTATCATACCCACGTATAATGTGAATCCTTATTTTTCCCTCAAAAATTTGGGCAAAAAAGTATGCATTATACACGGCAAAACACGGTACTTCATTCCTGACTAATGAGCATCTAACACATATATGGCACATAAATCAGCCCTCCTTTTTTGGGGGGGTGGGGGGTAACTAAGAACCCCGCTTTAAGAAATTGTGATATGAAAGGTCAAACATGGAATAAGCAAAAGGAATGGGGAAGAGTGCTTATTTTTGTTTTCAAGATTTAGCTCAGAATATATATCGTACAGCAAAGGAATAATTCATTTTACTTTACTTAAAACTTTAGTGTACCAAATAAAATGAATAAAACATATACAGTGTAATGGATTTTAATGTTTATGCTTCCATCATTAAAAGCTAGACTTTTCTCATAACTCTAATTCAAAAGCACTTTTCAAGGCTTCACCAAGAGTGCATCACTGTGGCAATTAAGTCCCTTCTTCCCCAAACATTTTTAGGCATAATCACTGAATTCTACGGGCATATATACAAGGGTATTCGCCAGTTAAGTATATTTCAAAATAAGGTCTCTAAAACTTTTGCCTCCACCTCTACCTATAAAATCTTCCTCTTCAAAGAATGCTATATCAAATTTGGTAATTTATATATAACACTATGATGTAGTTAAATGATTTAATTAGAAGCAATGGCTTGAAAACAACCTTACAAGTAAATGTACAAAACTAGTATTTCACTACCAGTTTCAATTTTGTAAGTAACCTATTAATCCAAGTTACCTGGGAGGAAGTGGGGAATAGACAAAATGGGAGAGTTCAAAGTTTTGGAATACTCTATGAAGTTTGATGTTTTATTAGTCTTCTGTAAGTTAGACATTCGTCTACAGAGTTATACTTATTATTTTGCATATGCTGTACACATTTACTTTTTTTAAAAGGAACCTAGTGCCCTGACTGTTGTGGCTCAGCTGGTTGGGCATCGTTCTGCAAAGCAAAATGTCACGGGCTCAATTCCTAAGTCAGGGCACATGCCTGGGTTGCAGGCTTAGTCCCTGTTTGGGGTACATGCAAGAGGCAACCAATCAAGGTTTCTTTCACACATCAATGTTCCTCTCTTTCTCCCTGCCTTCTGCTATCTCTAAAAATAAATAAATAAAAATTTTAAAATAAGTAAAAGCAACCTAGCTTTGTCTCAGAAAACACTTCCTATTATTCGATATAAATCTTTTTTTAGTCATAAATAGGATTTTTTTTCTTTTGGCCACCATTAAATGTCTGAATTTTAAACAGATTTTTGGACTGGGGGCTCGTATCTATCAGCTGATTAAACTTTAGCTCTGGTCTCAACCCAAGTAGCTTTTCCAGAACTGCTACATTCACCATGAAGCTCCATGGAAAAACTCCATGAGTTTTCCCAATTCAAACTTGGGCTTCTTTAGCATTTTTGACTTTTCTAGCAAAGACATCACTGGCAGGATAAATAGATTGGCAGGTCTTTTCTATGTCTCTTCCCATGCTACCTGGAATCAATTTGTTGACCATTTCTTTCAAGTCATTTGTTTGTATTTGTCTAATTTCCATCATCGTCTTCTGGATTTTGTGGACCTATTAATGCTAAGCATAAGAGGTCTTCTGATTGTTGTGTTTTTTAGGAAAACCAACACAAAACTGATAAAGCACATAACCATCGGTGGTAGTCTTAAAATCAACATGAGCTTCTATCATGGTCTGCCATTTTTTGACCATGGAGGACATTTTGTCAGGGTGAGGTCCATGCTATGGAAATTTGTCGCCCTGAACAGCCTCAGTAATTAGACTGAATTTTCTAAATTCAACTTCCATCATTCTGCAGATCAGCTAGGCTCACTTCAGAAATACAACCCTTTGATGGTTGTTGATACAACCATCAGATGCAATGTTGGTTCCTTGAACTCTTGTGACCAGTATTTTTCCAATGTTTCTTATACTGAACATAGCTGGTGTGTTCACATCACACCAATCTTTCCTAGAAAATGGATCCACCACTTTTTTCTTGGCTCCCTTTCTGCCATGTTTCATAAGGCGCTTGTTCTGCCAACCAACATGGTGCTGGCTCAAAGAGCCAAAAGGGTTCAATATAAATCTTATTTCACCATTGGCAACTACTTAACAATGGTTATCATATATTAATATAGTTTGTATCAAGAGCGTCACAGCAAGTTTATGATGTCCACCAGTTAAATACAAAGTGACCATATACAACCATTTACCTATTCCCTCCCTAAAAAGAAATGAAAAGACAGTAAAGAAAGAAAAATTAATTCACAAGGACAAAGAGCAGAAAACAATAACCAGCTGATTAAAAAAGAAACAAAAAGTAAAGGCAGTGGTCCCAGTCCTCTAACATGAGAAAATGGAGAAAATGAAAGAGAGAAAATTACCAAATTACTACCTGATTAATACAGGAAATCTTCCTAGAAATAAAGGACATGTGTCTCCACACTGAGTCACAAAGTACCTAAGCACAATGGCTGAAAAATACACCAAAGCATTTCATCATGAGGTTTGAACACACCAACAATAAAGATCCTAAAACCTCCAGACAGAACACATGTAAATGGCAATGGCACTCTAGACTTTAGTTTGTTAAAAAAAAAAGTGAAGAAAATGTCTAAGTGTTAAAAATTATATCATACTTGAAACTGTCTAGTGTTTCACCCACGAGATAAAACTATAACTTTAGGAAAAATTTTCTGAAAAGCTAAGATTTATCAAAAATTGTTAGTTAACTTTGAGTAAGATCATTTATTAAAGTTCTATGTTAACTTTATTTAAACTCCTTTTGCTCCTGAAAGATTTTGGTTACTTTCATTTAACTTGGGAAAACAACTAACCTAAAAATGAATGATACTTTTTAAAACCATGAGGCTCGGAGGGGATGAGGTGGCAAGTAGCTAACAGGAGAGACACAGGAATCTCAAAACCAAAGACTCTGTGTAAGTTTTTCAAAAGAATAAGTTACGGTAACTAATTTTTTCCATCAATGTAAAATATTCATACGTGAAAGTTGAGGAGAACCACTTTTCTTAAATATAATTCAGAAATGTAGAGATTCGAAGTTAAGCAAAAAGTACTTATCAACTACACATATTATTGTTGGTCTTACGCAGATAATTATGATGAAAGCTAGTATGTATCTACCTGTCCACCAGACTAAATTGTTTCCTGTCAGGAATTATGTTTTAATTATCTTTGTATACTGATGACTAGCACAGTACCAGGCAGGCAGTATACATTCAAATATTTACTGAATAAATGAGTGGATGAAAAGGTCTAATGTATAGAAAATAAAAAAGGTTCTCTTCAATATCTAATGAGCTAAAGCTACAAAATAGAAAATATTAAAGAATCAATTTTTAAATCAAAAAATTATTTTCATATTAATAAGGTATTATTTACTTTTTCAAATACCCTAAAACCACAGCTAATTAATAAGAGCTTGAGTTTAACTATTTGCACTTCACATCAATATCATTTTTTCCCTTGGTTAACTTTATTGGTAGAATTATCTTGGATGGAGGATAAACTCTTTAAATTCCAATAGCATTCACTCACAGCATCCTCACCCCATCCCCATATATACACTAACCCCAGACCCCAACCTTTACATGGATTATGCAGTTACAATGACAGGTGTTTGAACAACAACAGAAAAAGGGCCACTTTTACTGAAGCTACAAATAAAACTGTAATCCATTTGCAAAATAAAATGTTCAGTATCATCATGCTCCACACTCAAATGAATCACCTGTTAGATCAGCAGATGCCAGAAAACTAGTAACTTAGTGGAGTTATGAAGTGTTTACCCTACAAGCAAATGTTCTAAACAATTATCAACCAACCTATGAGTAGCAAAGTTAAAAACCTACTCAACAGAACAAACTATCAAATACTTACAGTACATTTTGTTTACATGCAAATGCTGCTAATTACAAATGAGTCTGCTCTAACATCCTTTCCATTAGGCACAGCAGGGTTGTCACTTGAAAAACTTCTAAAAAATAGTCTGAACTATTCCTTGGATTACTATCTAAACTCAGGGGTGAAAACTAATGGCAATCCTAAAATTCATGTTCTGTTCCCTAATTATGGTTCAATTAGACACAAAATACCATACTTTTTTTGTAAATCCTCATCCAAGGATATGTTTGATTTTTTAGAAAAAGAGAAAGAGAGAAACATCAATGTGAGAAACACTGATTGGATGCCTTCTCGTAGACGCCCCAACT
Organism: Mormoops blainvillei; assembly: GCA_004026545.1. Lineage (NCBI taxonomy): Eukaryota > Metazoa > Chordata > Mammalia > Chiroptera > Mormoopidae > Mormoops > Mormoops blainvillei. The sequence continues at coordinate 144,231 of PVJD01001536.1, read as the reverse complement.
GAGGATCACACCTGCAACCTGGGTATGTGCCTGACCTGGAATTGAACCTGTCACCTTCCGGTCTATGGGATGACACTCCAACAAACTTAGCCACACTGGTCAGGGCTAGATTCTTTTTTCTTGTTTTCTTTTTCCTCTTCAAGGACAGTTTGGTGCCACTGCCTTAACTTGTGCTAATGTTGCCAGCAGCTAGCTTTGCCCCTCATTGTTTTTGTGCCAACAATGCAAATGTCCATCTAGGAGAAACCTCAATAACATCTTGTTTAGAAGACCTCACACTTTGTTAACAGCTGAACTGGAGGAAAAAAGTTCAGAAAATAAGGTAAGTCTTAACTCAAAGGCTGATGGCCTAGAGGAGGGATTAAGAGGGAACCACAAGGAAGGCATGAAAACAGAGTTCCTAGAAGGAACTGTAGACCTTAGGGTTGGCAGATTTCAAAACTGAGGTTTTGTTATCTTAAGCAATGATGTACCCAGCATATTTGACTTTGTAGCTGATCTTTTTATTTTTAATAAACTTTTCAATTAAAAACTGTTTTAAATTTACAAACACTGAAAGTTCCCATGTACTCCAATTAACATTTTACATTAACTTAATATACTTGTTACAATGAGCCAATGTTGATACATTATTATTGGGTTAGCCAAAAAGTTCTGTACAATGGCTCTAGTAGCACTTAGTGGTCTGTTAACTTCATTCAAAACAATTCTGTTAGACTGTATTATGATAGTTGTCGTATCAGCAGGCATTTAAAAAAAACATCAAAATTGGTGAATTTTTTGGAACCATTTTAATATTGAAGATGGAGAAAAATACACAAGATTTTCGGTATATTATACTCTATTATTTCAAGAAAGACAAAAATGCAACTGAAACACAAAAAAAGATTTGTGCAGTGTACGGTGAAGGTACTATGGTATAGAGAACGTATGCAGAAGACACATACTGATCGAACGTGTCAAAAATAGTTTGTGAAGTTTAGTGCTGGAGATTTCTCTCTGGACAATGCTCTACAGTCAAGCAGACCAGTTAAAGTTGATAGCAATCAAATCAAGACATTAAGAACGATCAACATTTTACCACACGAGAGATAGCCAACATACTCAAATATCCAAATCAATAAATTATTTTAAGTTACTGGTGAAAATGAAAAATGTCTTTTACTTTATGGAAAAAAACAAAGATTTTTGGTCAACCCAATAAATATACCTAAGAAATATTTACAACACTATTGAAAACAAGTGAGGCCATCTCATTTGGAAAATGTCATGGAAGGATCTTCAGTATATGTTGCTAAGTGAAAAAAACAACTCAAAGCATACTATGTATAGTATGATCCCATTTATATTTTTAGGAAATATAGTTATGTGCAAGTACACTCATTTAATAAATACTTACTGAGTTCCTTCTGTGTGCCTAGTTTGTTCTGGATCTAGACATATACAATTACAATACATTAAAAATATTATACAGACACACATAATTAAATGCCCACAAAGAAAAATGAATAGCTCAGACACAAAAGGTTAAATATTATATGATTCCATTTATATGAAATGTCTGAAATAGGTAAATCTACAGAAACAGAAAAGAGATTAGCAGTTGCCTGAGGGTGAGGTGATTTGTGGGCAATGGGAGCAATAGCTGAAGGGTGCATGACTGCTTTGGTGGGGATAAGAAAAATATTCTAAAACTGGCTGTGATGATGGATGCACAACTTGTAAGTAATTAAAAATTATTTAACTGTGCATTTTACATGGATAAACTATATGGTACATAAATTGTCTCAATAAAGCTGTTATGCTCTGCCCATCCCAAAAAGAACAGATACTAAAGTGGTTGGGGAGGGGGAATGATTAAAACTATTAAAACTTTACACTATTGCCCTGGCTGTTGTGGCTCAGCGGATTGAGTGCTGGCCTGTGAACAGAAAGGTTGCTGGTTCAATTCCCACTCAGGGCATATGCCTGGGTTGTGGGCCAAGCCCCCACGTTGGGGGCATGTAAGAAGCAAATGACTGATGTATCTCTTGCACATCAATGATTCTCTCCCTCTGTTCCCCTCTCTCTGAAAATAAATAAAATCTTTCAAAATTAAAAAAAAAACTTTACACTATTTACTGCTATATCATTACAACGAGAAACATTCTCATTACAATGAGAAATATATTCATTTATTATCTATATAAGGCAAATATATAAACAAACTTAAAACAGTCTTTCATAAATTATCATGGACGTAATGTCATTTATCTAAGAAACAAAAAAAAGTGTGAAGCTGTAACTATCTCAGAACGTTCACAATCTAGACAGACAAATAGACATGTACATCAGGTGCCTCAATAACAAAAATCTTGAACATAATTTGTTCATTTAACATTATCTTAAGGACTACTGTGTCCACAGGGAAGGAATAAGTGTGACTGAAGTGATGTACAAAACAATAATGGTCAACAAAAAGAAGCAAACTAACAGCTCTGGCTTTAAATTAAGGACATTTGCTAGACAACAGAGGAGACAAAACACACAGAGTAGACTGGGGTCAGCCTAAAGAAAATCTTGAATACAAAAACCATAGCTAAGACTTTATCCTGTTTTTGATGGAAAGCCACTGAAGTGACAGGATGAAAGGAGCGTTTTGGGGAAATTAACCTGGCAACCAAAGGGGGGAAACTGAAAGCAGAGAAGAATAGCAGGAAAGGTAAGAAAGAGATGAAGTTTTTAAAAACAGGATCATTTCTGACAGTCCTGTGAGTGTTAGTGATATTTCAAACTTACTAATTAGCATTCAAAGAGAGTTCATGTTTGTTTTGTTTGCTTGATCCAAGGTTAAGCAGAAAAGGAAAAAAGGTGGCTTCTTAATTTTGATGAATTTTAGAAGTACATAGGGAAGAATGAAGTTTACCAGAAAATTCTGAGAGGAGAAGGGATTTGGGGGGCTATCTTTTCACGTGATACCACTGAAACCAAGAGTAGGCGGAATCAAAAGCAATGGGAGTTCCAAAATTTTTAACATGGAAAGGGAAGTATAGTACAAATATTTTGCAGTTAGATTAGCAAAAAGTGCATGGCAATTAGAGCTGCTATAAATTGACAGTAAAGGATAACTAAGTAGTTTTACATTTCTCTATCACCTATTTCCAAAAAATCCTAATGATAAAATTTGTTATATAAGTGTGGGTTTAAATGAGGAGCAAATTTAACATCAAATTTAGAGTATGATCAATTTCACACCTTAATTTCACCGAACTGTTCCTTCTACAGTCAACATTTTTTAGATGCTGTACAAATAACCTTAATTCGCATATGTATTTATTAATTGATTTAACACATAAAGGTTACTTCTTAAAATAGAAAAATGGTTTCACTGCCTATATAACCTCCTTTTTATAACAGCCTCCTGGAAACCATGCTACCTACCAATCTAACACTACAGCAACACTTCTCTGAGATTAAAAATATGAGGAAGGCAAATTTTCATTTCTACTTTCTGTAGATTAATGTTCAATACTGCTTTGTAAATGCCAGTTAAAAACAGATGAGCATCTAAACAAGGCATATAATCTTACAGTATTTGATTATTGTGATATAATTCCCAAAATCACACATACTTGAATAAGTACATGGTATTTCATAATCCATTTCATTCTTTATTAAATGTTCTGACTTAGAAGAAATGTTCGCTTACATTTTATAAAATCTATCTCTGCCATCATTTAATAATCTTATCTGATAGGTTTATAGAAACAAAAATAAAGGTGTAGACAATGAACAAATCAAAAATTACTTATTTCACTCACACTTCATCTAATCAAAATATCATTTGCATTGCTCCCTAAAGCATCAAAAGGACTGTCACATTAATATATTTAGTGAGAATAAAGCATTGCAATTTTTTATATCATGCTGTTTGTCAAGACATTGTTTAAAATAGCAAGAGAATGGAAATAATCTAATTGTCCAATGATAAGGGACTAGCTGAATAAAATACAATGTTACCTTTCAAACGATCATATAGACCTATACATTTACTAACCTGGAAAGATAGCTATGCAAAAAGCAGATTACAAAGTGTACTGCGATATCTTTTTGTGATGAATATACAAACACATATGCTCACAGAGAGAAAATCTAACTGGATACCCAGATGTTAACCATGATATTTCCAAATGCTGGGATTACAGGTGCTGTTTATTTTTCTGACTATTTTTTTCACTATTCTCTGAACTTTTCCCAAGCAAAATGATATTTCCAGAAATTAATATCTATGGTTTCAACTAACAAACTCCAAAACCTTCGCTGCAAAAAACCCAAGTTACATCCCAAAATACCCTAGGCAAAGAGCAAGAGGGAAAGTATCAGCTACAATACAGCTAGAATTCTTAGTAAACGAGGCACCAAGACTAACATGGCACCTCTAAGATAGTCTACAGTACATTCTGAAATCACAAGACCTAGGATCAAGTCCCTGCCACTTTTATGTGTATGACCTTGGGCTAGTCATTTATCTTTTCTGGGCTCACTTTTTAATCAATAAAAGAGGTATCACTTGCCTTTCTTACCTCAAAGAACTGTTGGAAAGATAGAACGAGATAATGTGATACATTATGAACTGCAAAACACTACACATTATTCAAACATTTAAAAAAGGTACTTAATTGCCAGAGCAGAACACTTCAGAAAACACCACAACCAATTCTATGCAGTAATGAACCAGGGGTTTTGTTTTTTTAAAGGCTACACCTCATCATAAACATCCAGTTTTTCAGAAACTTAGATACTTCTCCTCAGTATCCACTACAATCATTCAATCATTAGCCTTTTTTTTTTAAAATCCCTAGCTACCAGCAGGAAAGGGTACGAATCACACTGAACTCAAACGCCTCAGCAAGAACCATGGAGCTGCATGTTGATGGAGTTCACTAGCAGAAACCCAAGGTTAATCAGCTATGGACTCACCATTAAGCACTACAGCAATCAACAGGGATTACAAGAAACTCTTTGAAGGGAAAGACAATACAATCCCCCAGAAGAAAATGGTATGGAAGAAAATGCAGTATTTCAAAACAATTACATGAAATACCTAAAAACTAAAGTGTTCTATAAGTTGTCCTTAAATAATGTTCATTAAAATGGTGAACTAAAACAAAAGCCATATAAATGTGGCACTTGACAAAAGCCAAGCTATGGAGCTTCAAAACAAATCCATAAATAAATAGTCAGATTTACTTGCCTACATCTAAAATAAAAAGAGAATTACACACCACAAATATCAAAATTAAGTGGCTATTTGTTGAAAATAAAAAAGCAAAATATGACGGTAGATTTACTGACATAATACTTTTAAAAGTATGGTTTTAAAAACATGGTTGTTTTCCCACTGAATTCCACTATCTACTCCACTAAAATGATTATTAACTTGTTCCTTCCCACTGTTCTTCCAGTGAGCTAAAATGCCAACATAACTTGATGAGCTTTAATGCAAAGGACATTTGTAGTTTTTTTTAAGTACTTTAAGGGATACCTGAAGCTGTCAGATGGTTAACTTCAAAAATCACCTAGCCATCACATGCTCCTGCATTTAACCTCCTAAATATAAAATGCTCACCCTCCACATTCTCACAAATGTCATTTATGGGTATTCCCCAATGAAAAATTAAACCTTTCACAAACAAATGTGCACAGAGAACTCTTTTTGATATATATGACTCACAATCCAATTTTTATTGGCAATATCTTTAAGTGTTGCAGTTTGCACTATTCCTACAGGGGATAGAGATCTATCCATTTTTCCCATCTGACCTTTGTAGATTTGTTACAGATTTAAAAGGACTCACAAAAAATGGGCCATAAGGAAAATAATTATAAATACAATCCACAGCAAAATAATATGTGGGCTGTAAATTAAGATAACAAAAAAGTCACTGCAATTACTCAAAGCCTCATAGCTGGAAATCCACTGGAAGTACTGTATTTTCACCTAACTTTGAAAAAAATCCAAGTTTTTCTTAATTTTAAATGACTTTCCCTACCTTATTAGGAATAAATGCTATTTACCTCCAAAAACCATGAAAACCCATCAGAAAATGTAATTTCCAAAAGGAGTATCACTGCACAGAACATTATATAAACACATTCTAAAACAACTATGATAGGCATTCCTAAGATCATCTTCCTCCTCCAAAAATAAGAGCAAATCTAACCACAATCAAGTATTAACAAGATTTTTAATATAGCTTTCACCAGCTAAGCAATTTATCACAGCTCCTCAAAGCACTGGGCACACACAATGACAGACCAGTATGTCAAAACAGTTATTATAATTTGAAAAAATTGTACAACAGGACCATAAAAGTAGAAAACTCCTCTGGGAAACCTCAAGAACATTTTGCAGAGAGCAAAAAAAGGCGATCAATTTTAGAAAAATGTTTTTCCCTAAGTGTTTAGCGTTTATCTGATACTGGTTCATTTTTGTAAAGAGAAACTTTACCTAACAAGACTCTCACCAGGGATCTGATCTATCTATCCCCAAAGGCACTTTCTTAAAATGAGAAAGAACAAAGGAGGAAATCTCCCAGCATGTGCTTTCCGTACCAATTTCTTTGGACAGCATCAAGAGTGACAATATAGCCAGCACAAGCTTTTCAGCTTTACTCTGTGGTCCATGTAAAACAGAACTGATTAGCTTCATTCGAAAGGATGTCTAACAAAATAAATATTAGAAGGCAAAGATCACAGTGACTACATTTTAAGAGTAAAACTACAGAAAACATGAACCAAAGTTGTGTACTCTTTAGTTCAAGAGTTAATTACCACCAAATATTCAAATTCCTGAGGTTTTTCCATTTCAGTCAATAATTTGAAACTGGAAAAAACTGACACCACTCTAAATCTGCTCTCCCTTAATTTGTAATTAGAAGTAACTTTAAAACGATGACACTCAAAGACAGTGTCTGAATATACAAATTTTGGGATATAAACATTGCAAAATTATTGGGGAAAACGATCTTTCAGCGAAGCTTTCTACAGAAAAACTCTCAGAAACTAACCTGGTGTTTGGTTGTTCTAGAAGTTGCCGTTTCATTGTAACGCAGAAAAAAATGTTTAACGATTTTTACTAATGATAAAAAGAGGATCCCTCAAAGATTTACAACTGTGTATCCCAATCCCCACTGATAGATGTCAGTTCTCTGGGTTCTCTGGGTCAGGATATAACCAGCTGCTTGGTTCACACATAGGAAGCCGCAGAGAGGGAAATATCGCGTTCAGGGCCTCGAAATCATACGCGTTAGTTAAAAACTGCTTGCTGCTAAACCAAAATTATTCAAGCGGAGCCCCATTTATCACAATCCAATCATAAGGGTTCTAACCGCCGCCCCCCTCCCCGCAACTGCTCGTGTAGTGGTATATTTGCTTCAGTAAAGAAGCCATCATCAGGTAAAGAAGACTGGGGTGGAAGAAAAAGCGGAGCTTCCATCCAATTTCGCGAGGCGTGAGTAATCCGTACAGTTGAGAGGAACGGAGAAACGTTCTATTTATTGGGGGTTGAAGTAGGATGAGGGGAGAATTTTGTTCAAATCAACATGGCCAGCAAGATGTCCCTACAAACAAAAGGCAACGGGGGGATATAAACACGAACCATTCACCTCCATCAGCTATAGCATCGCCATCATGGTGTGTGCAGAGACCCCCAAAGGCTCCTCTCACCCTCCACACTAGCCGAAGGAAAAGAGAGAGGTGCTTCCCACCACCCACGACTGCTTCCAAATACGGTTTCTCCCCCCGGTTGCCCAGAATCAGAGAGAGTAACGTCCCGCCCAGGCAGATTCCCCGCTACCTCTCAGACGAACCCCAACGCCGGCCCGGGGCTCACTAAACTTTACTGGAGCTTCTCCCCACCTCCCTCCCCATCGCCCCAGGATCGTGCTGCCCTCGAGCGGGGCACCCCAAGAGCCTCCTGACAGGCGGGCAGCCGGGGACAGCCGAGTCCGGGGCGGGGGCTGCAGGGAGCCACGGAGGGGCGGGGCGGCCGGAGCTAAGTTCCCGAGGGTCTGAGGAGAGCGCCTGACAGGAGCCCGGGACTGCAAAGAAGGAAGAGGAAGCGGCGACGGAAAGCTTCCCAGTCCCCCCTACATGTACACCCGACCTCAGCCCCCGCACCCCAAGGGGGGCCGAGAAGGCTGGCTGAACTGGGAAGAAACCGAGCCTCAGAGGTGGCCGCAGCCCGCACCTCGGACTCCCGATCTCTTCCCCCGCCACCCCCGCCAGGGGCGCCCACAACAATAACACGCCGGCGACGACCCGTCAGCGCCCCCGAGGCACCCGGGGCCCGCGGCCCGCCGCTGCCGGGCCCCCTCAGCTAGGGCAGGGCGCGCCGCTCCTCCCTACAACTCCAGACCCGGGTGGAGGTAGGCCCGAGCGGCCCCCCAGGGCCAGACCCATCCCCCCCGGCACCAGCGGCACCGTCTCCGCGGCCGAATATTAGAAGTGAATTCGAGCTGCGCTTTACCTTTAGTTCCGCACTGTCCGCCATCTTGCGTCTGTCAGCGCAAGCGCACTGAACCTCGCCGGGGGCCGGGACTAGACCCGCCCCTCTAACCAGCCTGGCCCCGCCCCGGCTCGTCCCCTCTCGTCCCTCCACCTCCCCAGCCCGCCCCGGGCCTCCGCCCCGCTGCTGGAGCTCGGAGCCCCGCCCCGGGCACGTACAGCTGCGAAACGGACACGCAGCATTTAAATAATGGCGCCAAGAGGGGAGGTTTGACAGTTACTCCCCCTTCGGCATCCCCGCCCCCCATCGTGGCCCGGCTAGCGCCTCCAGGGACCGACCGCAGCGGGAAGGCTGCTAGCCTGAGCCCCGCCCATACAGGGCCTGCAGAACCCTTCTGCAAAGCTTCCAGGGCTACAGTCACAGAAAACAATAGTGCCCCCCTCCCCCCGTCAGCACCTGCTACCTGCGGAGGTACGCGTGGACTAAAAATAACAATCCGTTACGTTTAAAGATCACTTAATGAAGCATTTCCAGGTTTATTAGCTCAGATCCTCCTCATGACAACTCAGTGAGCTATAGAGGGAAGAGATTACAATTCCCTTGGTACCTAAATATGTACTCAGAAATGAAAGCTCAGAGAAGGAAAGTGCCTAGCCCAAACAAGCACTTAACAACGAGCCTAAGACAAAATTCTACGGACGTTCACTCATTAACTACTCTGTTTCAGCAACAATTATCTAGTGACTACGTACAGACCTTGTTTCCAAGGGGTATATATACAATGGGGAATTAAATACGACAAAATCCCTGCCAACTCTAGTTTTTTCAATAGAAAAACAGACAAGTGAACCAATAAAGATACAACTGGTGGTGTCTACCAGAGAAGAGCAAATCGTCCAGCGAGAGAAAAAAGGGGGAGATGTATTTAACCCTGGGAAGGCTTTCTTCACTAAATTAACATTTAATTGGACAAGATTAAAGAATTATTTCACATCTTTCCCTCTTCTAAAAACCTCCTATACCTCTTCCCCCAACCTTGACTTTTTGCTGCTCAATTTTGCTTCATACCTCATGCAAAACACACACACACACACACACACACACACACACACACACATCGACAATAACAAAAAACTCCTGTATCTTCTGACCATCAAAATTACTCTTACAGGCATAGAAATTTGAGGTTACTACAAATGAAGAAGTGTTCCTGTGCCCGTGAAGACCAGTGGCTGCACAGTGACTTGGATTTCTTTCCCTTGCACATTCCTAAGGATTTTACTTGCCTTCCCAGCATCATTACTTTCCCCCCTTTGTATTAGATGACTCCCATAGCATCTCCCTTAACTGAAAATCCCCTCCAGAACTGCCCGATTTCTCTGCTTTCTTCACTGCATAAATTCTCAGAAAGGCTTTCCAAGTTCTCTATAGGGTATTTGTTCCCAATTCCTCACTTCACATTTACCTCTCAGCCTACTCTGATCCAGTTTTGACTTCCCTCATCAAGATCACCTATGGGAAGGGAGGTATAAGAGGACTAAATGGTAATGGAAAAAAATACAATAAAGATTAGATTTTTAAAAGTAAAGTAAAATAAAATTTAAAAGATCACTTCTTGAGATTACTGGCAATCTCCAAGTTTCCAAAGACAATTGCCAATTCTCTATTCTTACGTAAATTGACCTCTCAGCAGAACTACAAACAAGTAACAAGCTTCCTTACTTTTAGAACATTTTCCCCCCTGAACTTCCGTCAGTATCTCACTGTTGGGATTTTCCTGTTCCTTCACTGGACCTCCTTCTGAAAACCATTAATTTCTCCCCTTTGACTCAATCTTTAAATGTTGCTGTGTTCCAAAACTCAGTCCTTACTCTTATTTTCCCTATTTTACTCTCCCCAAGGGATGTCATCCAACTCCTTGACCTTAAGTCTATAAACTGATGATTTCCAAATTTCTGTCCAGCACAGACCTCTCCACCAAAATGCAGATTCACAAATCCAATTAGCTGCTTAATATCCCTACTTCATGACTCAGTCATCCCAAACGCACATCAAAGAGCCTTGATTTTCACCCCCAATCCTGCCCCTTTCCCAGTGTTCTCAGGGAATGGCACTATCGTCCACTCAATTGTTCAAAGCAAAAATCAGGAAATCATCCTTGATTCCTTTCTTTCACCCATCTGTCACATCCAGGTCATCAGCCAGTCCAGCTGACTCAGCCTCTGAACCATATCCTAAGCCCTGCCATTTCACTGGATCTCCACTAACATCTCCCTACTCCAAACTGCCATAGTTTCACAAATGGGCTGCTGGGGAGGCTATGCAACTAACAAGACCACACTAAGATTTCTGTGACCTTTGGCACTTTTACCCTGTAGAGACTGTGGTAGAATAAAAAATATAATTCGACTATGTTCCTGGTTCCCAGCGCAGAGCTCCAAACACCCTAGAAATTTTCTAATAGTATTGTCTTTTGTTATTCACAATGAGCCCGAGTAGTTATGTTAATGAGGTTACTCTTGGTGGGGCTCCTGATAGGAGTTGTCACTGGAAAGACCAAACACGTGAAAAGAGCAGCAATTTTCAACGGGTGTGCCTCGAGAATTTTTAAAACAAGCACTACCTGACTACTTAGTCAGGGGTACTGACCTCTTTTCCCTTAGAATGTCAAAATAATAACAGCAGCCAATACAACAATAGCCATCTGGTGTGACCGAATCAAAATTATACCTTTTTTTTTTTCCCTCAGATCAGCAAATATATATATATATATATATATTTTTTTTTTTTTTTTTGGCGTGCCACAGAATTTTAGTAATTAGTTTATGTGTGCCATGAAATGAAAAAGGTTAAAACTTGCTAGATTAGAAGGAGGTTAGCGAATATATGGAAGTACTAGAAGGTGGGGTGCCAGAAGAGATATTGGAATCTCTGCATCTGCTCCCCGAAAACTTTGCCCTATGCATCTCTTCCATTTGGCTATTCCTGGGTTGTTTCCTTTATAATAAACTGAGAAACATTAAATAAAGTGTTTTCCTGAGTTCTGTGAGTTGTTCCAGTGAATTATCAAACCTAAGGAGGGGGCTATAGAAATCCTCAAATTTGGTCATTTAGAAGTACCAGGGGCCCATGGACTGGCAACCGGTATCTGAAGCAGGGGCAGTCATGTGGGACTAAGCTCTTAGACTGTAGGGTCTGTGCTTACTCCTGGGGTTAGTGTCAAAAATGCATTGTTGATATTGGCAAAGTGATATGCAAAGACACTATATATTTGGTGTCAGAAGGAATCTCAGAAGCCTCTTCTTCCTTAAAAAACTATTAAAGGTTATATTTTACACCTGCATTGGTATAAAGACTAATGTAATCCAAATATACTTACTTTTCTTCTGATTTCAAAGATTTAAAATATTTTTGTGGGACCCTGAAACTATTGTGGTCCTCACCCAACACATAAAAGTTAACTAAAAATGAATCATAAACCTAAATTATGAGTTAAAACTACAAAACTCCTAGAAGAAAACTTAGCAGTAAATCTCTGTTACTTTGGGTTAGGAATAGTTTTTTTAGATATGGCACACACACATTGCTGGTAGGAATGGCATAGCCACTTTGGAAACTAGTTCGGTAGTTCCTTCGAAAATTAAAAAATGTTCTTACCATACGACCAACAATTGCACCCTTGAGCACTTACCCCAGAGAAATTGATAGGGGAACTCAAGTGTTAAAGATGTTAGTTTTACCTATAGTTGATAGGCTTAAGTGATTAATGCATGTGGAAAGCTATCATTCCAGAAACTGGAATGCATGATCTATATGACTCCACGAGGTCCATAAACAGTTCAACCTTTGTGCCCCAGGGGGTTAGCAAGGATGGAGCTGGTATCTGAGTCATTGTGTTCCAGGGAGGGAACACAGATAAAGAATTGTTGATCAACAGATGTAAGAAGTACTAGGAAAACCACCCCAGACTGCAACTCTTACTTCATTAACCTTTTTGTCCAAATGCCTTACCTACCCTTTCTTCTCCTTATAAAAATGTTGGTTTGAGATGAAATGTTAAGATGGTTTTTGAGGGTACATAATCGCCATCTTCTCAGATTGCAGACATCTGAATAAAGCACCCATATACATTCAATCTTTATCTCTACTTACTGCTTCTGGTAGTGACAGCCAGCATGAACATGGACGTTTTTGGTTTCAAAATGAAGACTTATTTTTATGCAGAAGGTTGTACAAGAATGTTCATAGTAACTTTATAAATTCCCCAAATTGCAAACTATCCAAAGCTCCTTAAATGGGTAAATGGCTAAACAAATTATGACATATCCAGCCCTACCCTTGTGGTTCAGTTGGTTGGGGCGTTGTCCTGTACACCAAAATGTTGTGGGTTTGATTCCCAGTCAGGGCACATAGCTAGGTTGTGGGTCCAATCCCCAATTGGGGTGCATATAGGAGGCAACAGATCGATGTTTCTCTCTCTCACTGTCTCTGTCTCCCTTCCTCTCTCTCTATAAAATCAATAAACATACCCTCGGGTAAGGGTTAAAAAACAAAAACAACTATGACATATCCATACCATGGAATACTACTCAACAATTTTTTTTTAAAGAACAAACTATTGATACACACAGTTTGGATAAACCTTATGGAAATTATGCTGAGTGAAAAAAGAAAAAAATCTCCAAAGGATGCTTATTGCATAATTCCATTTATGTACCAATAATGAAAAAACATAATTATAGAAATTTTAAAAAACACACATTAGCAGTTGTCAGGGTAGTAAAGGATGGAGAGAGGATGGTTCCTGTCGATGTCAATTTCTTAGTTTTGCCCTGACCAGTATGGCTCAGTTGGTTGGGTGTCACCGTAAAAAGCACGAGGTCACAGGTTCAATTCCCGTTCCAGGCACATGCCGAGGTTGTGGGTTCCATCCCTGGCTGGGACACATACAACCGATCAGTGTTTCTCTCTTGTACTGATATTCCTCTCCCTCTCTTTCTCCCTTCCTTCCCCTCTCTCTAAAAATAGATAAATAAAATCTTTTTAAAGAATTTCTTTGTTTTGATATTGTACTACTTTTCCAGGAGATGTTAACTTCTTTGGGGGTGCCTGGGTAATAATACCCGTGAGATTTCTATACATTTCTTTGCAATCTCTTATGAATCTACAATTATGTCAAAATAAGAGTACATATATATATTTTTAAATACATATGTATACCTGAAAAGCGTGTGTGTATGTATAGATGCAATATATAAAAATTTGTGGAAAGAGGAACATCAGCAAAATGGCAGAGTAGGCAGCTCCAAACTCCCATACCACCACAGAAACACACACACAAACGCACACAAACCCTGAACTATCAAACCAGCATTGTCAGAACTTCAGAAAACAAAGATTTACGGCAACCAAACAAATGTTTAATCCCAAAAAAAGGCAACTGATAAAAATCTTTAAAGTGGCAAGAAAACTTCATGATATTTTTACTTGTCCCTGCCCTACTCCCTGTCTTGAAGATAGCAGAACACCTTCCAAAGAAGGAACCCTGGTTCTCGGCAATCGTTTTGTTTGTTCTAATCTGTCTGGGGCTAGCTAAAGGACAAATTCAAGGCATTCATCTCTGTTTTTCCTAACCTAAAACCCACAACAGAAAAGAAATGAGCATTGCTTGAAAAGGTGGTAGGGTGAACAACCAAAATTCAACTGTCTGAGACCAAAGATTACAGTTGGTGCATATAACAGATCACCTAAAGCAGGGATGTCCAACCTTTTGGCATCTCTGGGCCACATGGGAAGAAGAGTTGTCTTGGGCCACACAATACATTGTGACACATAATCACAAAAAAAATCTCAAAAAAATGTTTAAAGATTTTATTTATTTATTTATTTTTAGAGAGAGGGAAAGGAAGGGAGAAATAGCAGGAGAGAAACAGCAACGTGCAAGAAATACATGGTTGCCTCTTGCACGCTCCCAACCAGGAACCTGGCCCACAACCTAGGCATGTGCCCTGACTGGGAATTGAACCAGTGACCCGTTGGTTTGCAGGCCAGCACTCAATCCACTGAGACACACCAGCCAGGGTTCAAAATGTTTTAAGTAAATTTACAATTTACTTAACTGGACCACATTCACAGCCACTCTGGGGTGTGGTCTGGACACCCCCTATCTAAAGCCTAGGAGTAAAGCCTGGGGAGAGAAATTCACTGGGAAATGGGAGCATTCAAATTCAAAAGTGCTCATGAACACAGGTGCATTTAGAAAATCACCATATGCTTGGGACAAGGTGAATACTCAGAAAACCCAAAGAGATTCGAAGATTTCACCACTAGCTAATATACATAATCATTGCAACCAGGAAGAGAAGGCTGAGGCAGAATTCCAAATGGTCTGGCCAAGTGTTAAAGGAATACCTCCACACAGAGCCAAATTACAAAGATTGGGAAGGGCTCTTTTACATATGCGAGTGTATTTTTTTCTTTATTTTTTACGTTCCCAGTGTTAAAGGAACTCTTAGTAAAAACATTGGCTGAATACAATCTGAGGCTTCAACAGTCAAGAAGAGCAAACCCTGCCCTAGCCAGGTAGCTCAGTTTGTTAGAGCATTATCCCAGTATTGCAAAGCCTACGGGTTCCATCTCCAGTCAGGGCACACACAAGAAGCAACCAATGAACGCATAAATAAGTGGACAACGAATTAATGTTTCCCCCTCTCTCTCTCTCTCCAAAATCAATAAAATTAAATTAAATTTAAAAAAGAAAACAGCAAACCCTGAGGAAGTAAGAGAATTTAATTTCTAGAGATAACACATTACATTAAAATGGCAGTTTTTGAAAACAAAAAATAAATCACAAAATATACAAACAGGAGAACATGGTCCATTCAATGAAAAAAAAAATTGACAGGAATGATCCCCAAGGAAGCTCAGACATTAGTCTTATTATACAAAGACTTTAAAGCCACTGCTTAAATATTTTCAGAGCGTAAATGAAGAAAGGAAAAAGATGTATGAACAAAATGAAAATATCAGCAAAAACATAGAAATTATTTTAAGAGAACCAAGTAGAAATTTTGAAGCTGAAAAACATAACAAAATGAAAATTTTACTAGAAAGTGGTTCAAGAGCAGATTTGAGCAGTCAGGAAAAAAAAATCAATTAACTTGAAAATAAGACAACTGAAGTTTCCAATCTGAGGAGCAGAAATAATGAAACAGAATGAAGTGAACAGGTCCTAAGGAGGGTAACATCCAGTGGCCCAATACACATATTACGGAAATTCCAGAAGGAAAAGAGAATATTTGAAGAAATAGTGGGCAGAAACTTCCCAAATTTGCTGAAATATACCAATATAAACATTTAAGGAGATCAGTAAACTCCAAGTAGGATAAACTCAAATTGATCCATGAGACACATTATAATTGTCAAAAGTCAAAGAGAAAGAATCTTGAAAACGGCAAGCGAAAAACATACAAGCGTCCTCAGTCAGACTAACAGCTGATTTCTCATTAGAAAACATAGATCCTAGAAAGCAACGAAATAACATATTTAAAGTACTGAAAGAAAATACTACCAGCCCTGACCAGTGTTGGGTCAGCTGGTTGGAGCATTGCCCCGTAAACCAAAAGGTCATGGGTTTGATGCATGGTCAGGGCACATGCCTAGGTTGAGGGTTTGGTTCCTGGTCAGAACACTTACGATAGTCAACTAATCGATATTTCTCTCTTGCATTGATATTTCTCTCCCCCTTTCTCCCTCCCTCTCTCCCCTCTCTCTGAAATCAATAAATATGTCTTCAGGTGAGGATTAAAAACAAAAAAATAGAAAAAACTGCCAAATAAGAATTCTGTATCCAGCAAAAATGAAGAATATAAGACATATCAAGATAAATAAAAGCTAATAATAAAAAACCTTACTAATAAACCTGCCCTAAAAGAAATGCTAAAAAGAATCTTTGAGGTTGAAATGAAAGGACAATAAATAGTAAGGAAGCCATGTAAAGAAGCAAAGAACATTGGTATATAAAAGAAACTACATAGGTAAGTATAAATGTCAGTATTATTGTACTTTTGGTTTGTAACTCTTATTTTATTTTCCATATGAGACAAATATACAAAGTAGTAACTATAAATGTATATTGATGAGCACATATATATATATATAAGAATGCAATATGTGACAATAACAACATAAACAGAGAGGAACAGAGATGTATGAGAGCAGAGTGTTTGTATATCATTGAAATTTAGTTGGTACTATTCAGATTGGGTTGGAGAATTACTAACATTTGTACAGAAAGGAAAAAAAGGGAAGGAATCAAAAGAGAACACTACAAAACAATCAACCAGTTAGCACAAAAAAGCAGTAATGGAGCAGTTAAAGAATAACAAGTATGTGTCACAAAGAAAATAAATAGTTAAATGGCTGAAGTCACTTCTTTTCAGTAATTACTTTAAATGTAAATGGATTAAACTCTAAAATTAAAAGATAGAGATGTCAGAATAGATATTAAAACCATGACCCATTTATATGCTATCTACAAGAGACACTCTTTAGATACAAAGGCACAAAGAGATTGAAAGTAAAAGAGCGAAGAATATACATATTCCATATGAAGAGCAAACAAAAGAGAGCTGGGGTGTTTATATCATTACCAGACAAAATAAATTTTAAAACAAAAAGGATAAGAGACAAAGAGGGACATCATATATTGATAAAAGGTTTTTTTGTTTGTTTTTGAAGAAGTTGAATGTTTTATTATAAAACTTTCTTGTCTTCCTGCAAAGCTGCCACTTCACTGTATAAAAGTAGCACCAGCAAACTCAGTATATTGCTAAATTAAGATAGTATTGTTCATCATCTGACACTAACAACTAACAAAAAACTTTCTCCAATGCCAGTTATTTCCAATGGTAAGTTCATTAAGTACAATATTATGATCCAAATCCAGAGACTGATGTAAGCAAATTACAATATTACATAAAGGTTAATATAACAATGTTATCCTTGAAATACATAATTTTTAATTTTTCTAGTTATAATTTTTATAACTAGATTTCACCACAGATAATTTCAGAAATCTTGAGTATTATAACTATAGCCTAGCTTAAAAATCATAGGGTGTTGCAAAAAAGATGCGAATTGTGCTATCTGCAATCAGAAAGTTAAGTGATATTTCCTTCCTATAGCATTGCTGTAGTTTCTTTTTCAACTGGTATGGCTAAAAGTTACTATTTTAAAACTTCTATCCACCACTAATTTAAGACAACCATGCTAGATTAAGTTGTTTCATACTACTTTAATTGGGAGGGGGGGGTCATTTTCACTCCTCAATAGATTTTATGTATTTCTCATATGCTTCTTCACTCATTAGTTCATCTAGTTCTGAAGGGTTTACTCAGCGTCATCTTGATCAGCCAACTGTCTTCATGACCAGATTTTTTGACAAGCCCTGGATTTTCTGCGAAACTTCATTAATTTCAGTTACTTCTGGTAGAGGAGAATAGAGTTCACTAGTAGTTTTCACACTTTCCAAAGCACCAAACTCATCTCGTTTGTTCCATTGTGTCCTAATTTCAGGCAGCCTACAGCGAACAACATCTCCCAAAGCTTCCTGTACAAAATCGCTGATTACGACTGTTTCAATACCATTTTCTGTTGTTATCCATTCATGTTTTTCTGTGAATTTATGCAAGGAGAGAAGATTGGGGCCTGTGTGCAGCATCTTAATGGTGCACGTCCTCGAGCTCTAGGGCGCAGGGCTTGCAGGGCGCTTGGTGCAGACCCCACGAAGTGTGCAGGCTGCAGGTTACGACCCACAAGCTACAGGTGCTTAGTGCGCCATGTTCAAGGAGTGCCTGATAAAAGGTTTCACAAATCTGTTCTGCCAACCTCTGTCTTTTAAAAGGAGAGTTCAACTCATTTACATTTATATTGATAAAAGGTTTAATCCATGAAGAAGATATAACATATCCAAACATATGTGTACATAACGACAGAGTTCCAAAATATATGAAGCAAGTGCACATGAAACATTCTCCAGAACAGACTATCTGTTAGTCCACAAAACAAGTCTTAATAAATTCAAAAATATTGAAATCGTACAAAATATATTTTCCAACCACAGTGGAATGAAACTAGAAATCAATTAACAAAAAGAAAACTGGAAAATGCACAAATATGTGGAAATTAAACAACACACTCAGAAACAGCCAATGGATCATAGAAAAAAGAAACCACAATAGAAATTTGAAAATACCCTGTGACAAATGTAAACAAAACACAACATACCAAAACTTATAGGGTACAATGAAACAATGCTCATAGGAAAATTTATCATTCTAAAGGCCTACTTTAAAAAAGGAGAAAAGATTTCTCCTGGCCGGTAACTCAGTTGGTTAGAGTGTCATCCAGATATGCCAAGGTTGCAGGTTGATCTCTGGTCAGGGTGCACACAAGAAGCATCCAATGAATTCTTGAGTAAGTGGAACAACAAATCAATGTTTTTCTCTGTTTCTCTCCTTTCCTTCTCTCTCTCTTTCTCTCTCCCTCTCTCCCTCTTTCTCCACCACATTTCCTCTAAAAATCAATAAGTAAAACTTTAAAAAAAAGAGAGAAATATTTCAAATAAATAATCTAACTGTGTACCTTAAGGAACTAGAAAAAGGAGAGCACACTAAACCCCAAGATAGCTGAAGGAAAGAAATAATTAGTAAAGATTAGAGTAGAGGTAAGTGAAAGAGTAGAAAAATAGAGAAAATCAACCAAACCAAAAGTTGGCTTCATGAGATCAACAAAATTGACAAATCTTTAGCTAAATTGACTAAGGAAAAAAGGAGAGGACAAAAATCAGAAATAAAAGAGTGGACATTACAATTAAGTTCACAAGAATAAAAAGAAATAAGAATAATATAAACAACTCTACTCCAACAAATTGTATAATCCCGATGAAATGGACAGATTCCTAGGAACATACAATCTACCAAAATGACTCATGAAGAAACAGAAAATCTGAACAGACCTATAACAAATAAGGAGATTGAATCAGTAATTTAAAAATCCTCTCAACAAAGAAATTCCAGGGCCAGATGACTTCATTGGTGACTTGAACCAAACATTTAAAGAAGACTTAACATCAATCCTTATCAAACTCTTCCAAAAAATATTTCCTAACTCATTCTATGACAGGCATTAGCCTGATACTGAAGCCAGATAAAAACAGTCAAGAAAACAAAACTACAGACCAATTTCCCTTCTAAATCCCTTGGTTAAATTTATACCTAAGAAATTTATTTTTTAATATTATTGCTAATTAAATTATTTTCTTAATTTTCTTTTCAAATTGTTCATTGATAGTTTATAGAAATACAACTAATTTTGGGGTATTGATTTTGTATTTCACACCTTTGCTGAATTTGTTTAACCCTTAAGTGGCAATTTATATATTATATAATTTATCATCATAAAAAAATAGTTAAACAAACAAATTTAGAGGCAAATTTATAGCCATACATGCTTATATTAGAAAATTAAAAGGGTGAAATCAGGTATGTAAGTTTTCATCTCAAGAAGATTAGAAGAACAGCAAATCGAATTTAAGCTATCAATAAGGAAATAATAAAAATGAAAGCAGAAATGAAATTTGAAACAACTATAAAGTAGAGAATATCAATAAAGCCAAAAATTGACTATTTGAAAATTTTAATAAAGTTGATTATCCCCTAATAAGGCTGATCAAGAAAAAAAGAGATTACCATTATCATGAGATTATCATTATCATGATCCTTTGTTTAAAGGATCACTACAGATCCTATATTCACTAAAAAGATAATAAAAGATACTATGAACAGCCTGATTTCAATTCAGTTGATGATTTAAATGAAATGGACAAATTCCATAAATCATATAACTTACCAAACTGACTCAAGAAGAAACAGAAAGTGAGAATAGTACTACATCTATTAAAGAAGTTGAATCCATTATTTAAAACTTTGTTAAAAAGGAAACTCTAGACACAGATGATTTCACCAGTGAATTTTACAGACAATTAAGGAAGAAACCTTACACAAAGTCTTCCCAAGAGTAGGAAGGCGTAACATAGTCAACTCTTTTTAAGGCCAGGACCTTGAAACCAAAATCTAACAAAGATATTACAAGAAAGGAAGAAAACAGATATTCTCTCTCATTCCCATGGAGGCAAAAATCCTAAGCAAAATATTATAGAATTAAATTCAGCAATATGTAAAAGTATAATAGAATATAATCAAGAGGAACCTATTCTAGGAACACAAAAAGTTATTTAACATTTGAAAAACAACCTTTTTAATTCACTACATGAACAGAAACAAAAAAAAAGAAAAATCATATGATCATGTTGATAGATGCAGAAAAAGTAGTTAATAAAAATTTAACACCTGTCATGATAATATCTTTGATGAACTAGTAATAAAAGGGAACTCCATTGTATAAGTATATACCAAATACCTACAGAAAACATAGTTAATGGTAAAATATTGAAATATTCCTTTTGATAATGGGAATGGGAATGAGCCAAAGATAAACTAAGTAGCAGAAAATATCAGGATTAGAAAGGAAGTAATAAAACTTTCATTCACAAGAAACATGATTGTGCATGGAGAAAATCTAAAATAATTCTTAGAAAAACTAGTAGATACATATTAGAATTAATAATTGAATTTATCAAGTTCACTGTATATAAGGTAGGCTAGCAAATATCAATTATGTTTCTACAATATATATCAGCAATAAACACATAAAAAACGAAATTCAGGAAAAGTTGCCAATTACAATTACATTTTTTAGATAACAAAAATATTTTGGAACACATTTTTTTAAATGGGCCTCTACACTGAAAACTATTAAACTTTTGCTGAAACTAAAGAAGACCTAAATAAATAGAGAGATTATACTGTTTTCTTAGATTTGAATACTCAATTTGTAAAGATGTCAGTTCTTCCCAAATTGGTATATATTTAGTTGGGATGTATTGCAATCAAAACTCTGGTACGTTTGTTGTAGATGCTAATAAACTGACAAGTATTTATAGAAATACAATGATCCAGGAAACCTAAATAGAGGCTTCATACTACCAGTATCTGATAATTTCTTAATCAAGAAGTTATAAACTGAGTGATTAAATCATTGTAATATTAACACAAGGAGAGATGAATAGAGCAAAGAACAAAAGAAATTGTTTAGAGACAGTTGGGGAAAGTATGATCTTTTAAATAACAGATATAGATCAATCAGATATCATTTAGCAAAAAAATGAATCTTGACCCCCTTCCTCAAACCACGCATAGAAAGAAATTCCAGGTAAAGCATAAATCTAAATACAAAATTTAAAATAAATAAATCTTTTGTAAGTTAACATAGAAGTATGTTTTCACGACTTTAAGGTAGATAGAGATCTCTTAAATAGAACACAGTAAGTGCCAACCACAAAGGAAAATATTAATAAGTGGGAGTATGTTAAAACTTAACACCCTAGTTGGTGTGGCTCAGTGGATTGAGTGCTGGCCTACGAACTAAAGGATCACTGGTTTGATTCCCAGTCAGGGTACATGCCTGGGTTGCAGGCCAGGTCCCTGGTGGTGGGGTGTGAGAAGCAACAACACATTGGTATTTCCCACCTTCTCTTTCTCCCTCCCTTCCCCTCTCTCTAAAAATAAATAAATAAAATCTTTTTTAAAAACTTAAAATTTTTCTTCATCATACAACACTATTAAGAGAGAGAAAAGGCAATCCAATAATGGGAGACTATATTTGAAATACATGTATCCAGCAAAAGAGATCGTCTAGAATATCAATCATAATAGAAGTTTATTAAACTCCTTCAAATCAATTGAAGGAAATAAAAAACAGAAAACCCAACAGAGCAAATAGACAAGAGACTTGAACTGGCACTCCACTAAAGAGCATATCCTAAATGGTCAACGGACATATAAAGAGATACTCAACTTCATCAGGCATCAAGGAAACACTTGCTAAAACCACAGGGTGACAAATTTGGGAGAAAGAAAGGAACAAACTTGGCTCAACTTAAATGTGACTTTCTCTGAAATGCCTTCTTGTCTAAAGACTGTACCTGGGGAGAAAATTTCACCTACAGTCAACATTTGCCCTATTTTTGGCTGACCCACATCTAAGTCACCTCCATTCTAATAGATCTCATAGAAGAAATTCACCATGGTGGGAGTTTTGGTGGGAGGGGAATGCCCAGAGCTACCCACCCAACATGGAGACCAGAAGCTGAGGAAAAACAACTTCATTGTTCAGCCAGAGGGACAGGTGCATAAACCAAGTCCAGTCAAAAACCTCACTGCTGTCCCCACAAGCACAGCTTTCTGCAGAATGACCTGCTACCCAGTCTTTGGATCTCTCAGGGTTCTAGTCACTTTGTAAGTTCATACCCCCAGGCTATTGATCCTAAGAACTCCCAATTATCTTAAAAGTTTCCTTTTTTTTTTTTTTTAACTTAGGTGCATTTCTTTGCATGCAATCAAGGATCCTGATGGAGCGCTGGCCAGGTAACTTGGTTGGAGCATCGTCCCTGTACACCAAGGTTCTGGGGTCAATCCTTGTCAGGGCACAAGCAAGGATCAACCAGTGAATGCACAGAATGGGTGGAGCAACAAATTGATGTTTCTCTCTCTCTCTTTCTCTCTTTCTCCCCTCTTCCTCTCTCTCAAAGTCAATTTTTTAAAAATCCTGATGGATGTATCATTCTCTTGTTCATTTTTTCCCTTGCATTTATCACAGTGTATAACTATTTTATTCATTCATTGTTAAGTCTATTTGGTCCTGACCCATACCTAAGAATAAGCTCTAGACCCTGACCGGTGTGGCTCAGTTGGTTGGGTGTTGTCCCCCAAAGTGAAATGTCGGTTCGATTCCTAGTCAGGGTGCATGCCTGTGTTGCATGTTGAGTTCCCAGCAGGGGCACCTATCAGAAGCAACCAATAAATGCCTCTCTCCCACATCAGTGTTTCTCTCCCTTCCTTTCTCTCTCCCCTACCTTCTCTCTAAAAATAAATAAATAAAATCTTCTGGGTTTTTTTTTTAAAGACTAAGCTCTGAGAGGTTAGGGTTCAGATCTGTCTTGTTTTGCACTGTACCTCTGCACTTAGAACAGGGCCTGACATGTAACAGGTACTCAACAAATGCTAGTTGAATGAATGAATGAATGCCTTGTTTACTTACTACCCTGCTGTTTTGTCTGTTTCTTCACAGACAAGGGGTTTTTCAACAGCCATCTTCTCTGAAATGTTTAACTCAACGTTTGTTCTTGTCAGGGCATTTTAAATTGATATTAAGAAGTCTTCATTTAGTGAGCTTAGCTTCAAGATAGGCCTAGGATCTAATTTCAAGATGAAAGGTTAGAAAGCTGCTTCATGTTGCTACTTCTCAAATATGCCCAGATATTTATGTAACCTTTTAGTTGTTAGAAAAAGAAAAGTCCAATTTTCTTTTTCGCTAACATTCTTTTATTCAACAAAGAAGATAACAGTAATTTTAAGAACATCCGTTATTTTATTGAACTAAATTAAGCCATTTCTTATTTTGAATAAAAATAAAAACAAAACTTTTATTTTGAATAAAAACTAAAATTTTTGTGACTCAACCCTCTTGCAAAAGCACATTATTAACTGAGGTTTTCAGTCTTTAATAAAATTGCAGAATGAAATACCAAGTAAGGGAGGATAGAATAAGAAAACATCCCAACTATAACACATTTTGACTTAGTGGAAAGAGTTCAAGCTCAAGGATTTGGTATTTTTACTCACCTTTAAAGCAACATTAAATTTTTTCAGAAGGTGGGTTCAGAATGTAGTGACTTACCCTTAGGACCATAAAAATAGAGTAGCAGAAGCAATACTTGCAGTTAAAAAACTTGACCCAAAGATATGGGTAATGAAAGGTTGTTTTTATTACCTGTAACTTCACTGCAAATCCTCAAAACAAAAAACACTTGTGATAGTCATTAAGTTTGTTCACAAATATCCCGGGATTGGTTCCTTTTCTGTAAACCTAGTAAGATGAACATTTTTCCCACACTGTTTGAAGTTAGGTATTTACTCATGTGATTTGATTTGACTACCAAAGTATTAGAAGAGGGAAGTTGTGTCACTTCTAGACATTTGTGCTATGCCCCCACTTCTTACCGTGATGGCTGTGGAAGCATTTGTTGAAGTGGAGCTTTCACAGCTAAGGTTCTTGAGTGACTACAATGAGCAGATGCCCCTGCTGACCAACACTGGCTATGCAGCCCTGGCAAGAAGTAAACTTTAAAGTGACTGAGATTTGGGGGTTTGTTATATGCCATAACCTGCCTTATCCTGGTGATCACTAATAGATGCTGCCAGAGCAAAAACCTATAGAAGTATCATTGGCTTTGTGGTGAGGTAGCAGTGACAAGAATGGTGAGCCATGTTACACAGTTGTGAAATATTAAATAAATCTGTTGCCTGAAATTACTCAGAAGGTAGATTATGTACCCAATGAACTTGTAACTCTAGAAGAAGCAATAAGGAAACATAATGTTGGCTATATTGGACAAGGTATTAGAGACAGAGATGGAGAGAGTGATAAAGAGAGAAAAGTGCAGAGACAAAACAGAGAGAAAAGAACAGGCTGGTTTGCACATAGGGATGAAAAGCAAAAGAAAGAGTTCAGATATTCAGAGACTTGCAGAATTGAAAGACAGACAGCTTCTCAATACAAATTATTCTCAGTACAAATTATAAAAATGGTAAGACAATGAAAATTCTGCCTTACACCAAGGAGGATATAATCAAGGTTATGCCCTCACACCCATATTTAAATCCTCTTAATGGATCAAGGTGCTGTTACCAAACTCAAGGGGATCGTCCCTTGGGGTGCTCTATTCAAGAACAAGAAGTGGCTGTGGCAGGGTAGTTTTATTTACTTGCAACAAGTAAGGAACACCAGTGTTTCATTGCCAAACCTCTGCCTCCGAAACCTAGGCTTAGCCATTGCTTATTTACACTGTTTGGTCAATTACATGTTGATTTCCTCTTTTGCCAGTCTACTTTGAGTTGTCTACTTTCATCGGGCTGAATTCTTCAGCTCATCCTGTTTACAACTGCATCTACAAAATACTATGCTACATTTTAACATTTAGCAAGAGCCACTCCCTGTAGGGCACATGCCTAGGTTGCTGGTTGGGCCCCAGGTCAGGGCCAAGTAGGAGCAACTATCGAACTGTTTCTCTCTCCCATTGATGTTTCTATTCCTCTCTGTTTTTCTCCCTTCCCCTCTCTCTAGAATAAGAAAAGAAAAGAAAAGAAAAGGGAAGGAAAGGGAAGGAGAGGGGAGGGGAGGGGAGGGGAGAGGAGAGGAGGGAAGCATCAAAATGGAAATAACATTTAGAACTGCCCAAACCTTGTGACCCTTGTCCTAACAGTGTCAGAATTAAAGGTACAACCAGAATGGGACTTGGGGGTTAAATTCTTTGGGAAAGGGTGAGTGAGGGTAATTTGGTTGTGAGAAAGGCATTTCGTGGCCAGAAATATGGATTGTAGCAGCTCTTATGAAACCAGAAAATCCAGCATTTGTGCTGCCTGTCACCTACCAGACCGAATAAGAAGAGACAGGGATTGAATCTTTATGGGTGCTTCATTCAGATGGTTGGAGATCTGAGAATACAGGGGTTTTGTATCCTAACAAACTGTCTTAAATTCCATTTTAAACCAACCCTTTTTTATAAGGAGAAGTAAAGTGTATGTAAGGGGTTTGGAGTTCAGGGGAAAAGTTAATCAGATAAAAGCTGCAGCATTCTTTCATCTGTATCCTGAGTGGCAGTCTTTGTGCCCTGGGCAGTGGTCTTTATCAGTGTCCTGGGCCATAGGCAATGCGCATCTCCCCCGGAGTATGATGGCTCAGATACCATCTTGATTGCTTGCAGTCCTCCTGAGGCACAAAGAGGGAACTGCTTATGGTTTCCTGGAGTCAGGGTGCGTCATACTTTCGGTTCCTGAAACAATAACTTTTTACATACATTCATTACTAAGCTTATTAGCTACTACCTGAAACTTAAAATTTTTCCAACATTTGAGTCCTCCATCACTTATGGCTATTCACAAATATCTTGATTCTTCTAAGCATGTGGTAGGATTGTGCTTCCCCATTCTGTTTGAAATTAATCCTGACCATGTGATTGAATTTGGTCAAAAAAGGTGAAAGCAAATTATGTGGGTCCCTTTTGAGCATAAAAACTAGTGCCTCCTTATCATCTCCTCTTCCTCTCTGCCTTGGTGACTGCAGAAGCACATCTTGATATGCATCCCCCATCGGCCTGGTTTCGTAAGTGACTACAACCTGAACAGCCTCTGCCAAACCACACGCCCTTGGCCCCGGCTGTTCTTTCATCCTGGAATGCTCGTCCACATGTGTCTGCATAGTTCACTCCTTCACCTCCTTCAGTTGAATCTTGGCTCAAATGTCACCTTCCTAGGGAGGACTACCTGGACCACCTACCCTATTTTGCCATGTATAATGGGTACCCACATTTTTGTGTGCATTATACACAGGATTATTATACCCCATTATACCCATGGTATGTAATCATTATACCCATGTATAATGAGCATCCTTATTTTTCCCTCAAAAAAATCTGGGCAAGAGTACCTGTTATACATGGCAAAATATGATATTTAATATCTAAGCTCCCTCTGTGCCTCCTTAATGTGGACACTACCAATCCACCTAATCCACCTCTATTCTTTTCCATAGGAATTGTCATCTTCTAACACTCCTACTAATTAATTTATTAATTACATCTATGGGTCTATGTTTTCCACCAGAATGAAATCTCTTCCAGGGCACAGATTTTTGTCTACTTAGGTCTCTCAGCACTATTACCTAGTAGATGCTAAAACAAATGTGTTGAATGAGCGAATAAAACACAACACAATGCCTAAAGCATGTTGTATTTCAAAGCACTTATTATTATTGAATATATTATACAAATGCCTAATGTAAAACTAATGCTTAATAGACTTTAAACTTCCTTCTCTTCCCTTTATATCTTTTAGGGCACTTAGGACAGTGCCTTATATGTACTCAACAGTCACTATTCACCTTGATGGTCCCCTTTTTAAGTCTCTAGGAGTACTGTTTACAATGGCAAGCCAAGGACTGGGCCTCTCTGATCTTTGACCCTCTACACCTCCCAAGAATCAGCCCTAGTGGTTCTGTGACCGGGGTAGGGTGTGCAAGTGATTAAGGTGATGCTAGTGGCCCCACCTTATCAGGTTTACCTGAACTACTAGAAACTGCAGGGTTCTGTAGAAAACCAGCTCTGACAGCAGTCCCTGAAAGACTATTCAAATGCAAACTTTTAGCAGGCACAGAGGCTTGGCTCTAAGATTAAATTGTTACAAAGTCTCCGGGGGTTGGAAAAAACCTGGCTGTATAATCACGGAGGCTGAGCTTTGTTTAAATAAGAGTGTTCAAGGAATGTGTTCAGGACTAAACTCAGACTATTTAAATTCTAAAAAATTCAACAAAATAAGGGTAAACACTTAAATGATTTTTAAAGGTTAACAAGAAAGGAGACTATATAATTTATGTAGCCTCTATCCCTGGTTCTAATAATCAAGTCATCTTATGTAGCACGTCTGGGGGAAACGAAGATGGGGTCCATCTGAAGATATAAAATGAGATCATACATCCTGGATTTTCTGGGGGAATGCTCAATATCAAATATTCTGGCATTGGCATACAGTGTGTCTTGGATTTTTGTTTCTGAAAATATGGCCACCATTTTAATCTGTTAGCATCATCTGCTCTAACACTTATTTTACAAAGGAGAACATGAGGTCCAAAGAGGGACTCACCAATGCTAAGCACAGTTTCTGGCATGTAAGTGCTAACTAAATATTTACTGACTAAGCTTGGGCCATTGACTTACTTCAAATGTGTAAACTGTGGCATTAGAATTCTTCCTTAACCCACTCAGCTAGAGATCATCTGGTCCTCTGTGAGTGGTCTCAACTCCCCGCAGGTTCTAGGCCAACACTGACCATGATAGAGAGAATATTAGTTAGTAGCCACAGCTCCTTCAAGTGAGCTTCCGCAACGTCCTTGGGGCCTCTGGGCACCAGTCACCCATTTCCCTAACAGCTGTCTTTTGGTAGAAAGAGACACCATTCTTACATGCCCTTCTGAGAAAACTGTCTTGCTCTGAGTCAGGTCTGCAACCCACCCCCAACTGATTAGATGGATGATAAGGCCCACGCCAGTGGTGGCTATCTTTACAGGCTGGAAATAGGGAAGCTTATAGGGTATCAGGTATGAGAATACTGAGAAACAGGCATCTTCTCTACTGCAGAGTGTGACCAGTGGACCCACTGCAGCTACTCCTTAGGGGGCAGACGGAAGATGTAGGGGATCTGTGATTGATGTGCTGCCATATCCCCCTTCAGGACTGCAGTGCTCATTCATCCTGCTGCTGGCATCACTGGGGAGTCTTTTTCCTAGGGAAGCCACTCTACGACAGCAGGAAGCAGACAGTGGAACAGAAGCCTAGAGAAGACAGTGAACAAAGGGTATGAGGTAGCAGACACCGCGGTCTCGCAGAAACCATTCAGAAGTCAGGACCTCCAGTTAAAAACAGAGAAGAAAAGTAAAGAGTTGTTAAATCCCTTTCTCAATGCATTCTTCAAATCACTTGAAGTAACCTGAGTTGTCCGCCCTTCTTCCAACCAGAAAGCCTCAGGACCACACATAGCTGGGCATCGGCCTTGTGTCCTTATTTCCTTCCTACTTCCTGCCTTGACTCTGAGACCACGTGAATGGGACACTCTGTCCACATTTGCCAGCCTGGCCAGTTCTCTAAACCCCCAACTTCTGGCTGCAGTCCTGTTCTGAATTAAGCGGTGACCCAGAACAAAGGTGCTTCAGCCTGTCTGACTCTGAGTACTGCATGTCCCTTTGGACAGTGTCTTGGACCGTTGCCGCTCCTCTGGGGGCTAGTCTGATGGCAGAGTCACTTTCTCTAGCTCCATCCCCTCAGGCTCTGCCTCCCCCTGACTCCCGATTAACCCATGACGCTAAGGGTACGGCCAGTACTTAGGGGCCGAGCGCACTCACGTGCTAATAATCTCCTATTCCTTTTGGCTTTAGTTTTATCTGTAAGAAAACACAGACATGGCTCCTTACAATTTTAGAGATTTTTTACCCTCATTTTTTTGTTCTCTTGGCCTTTATGTTTTACTCTTTACCAAGAGACTTTCTCAAGTTTCACACATTTATCATATCAGAACTAAGGGTTATACAGAACATCTAACCAGTAGAATAAAGTGTCATGTTGAGCTTGAAGCATTACTTCCAATATTTCTTGTCACAATATAAAAGTTGATGGATTCTTTATAACAATAGATGCTTTTAAAATAACTT
Source organism: Mormoops blainvillei (assembly GCA_004026545.1). Taxonomy (NCBI): domain Eukaryota; kingdom Metazoa; phylum Chordata; class Mammalia; order Chiroptera; family Mormoopidae; genus Mormoops; species Mormoops blainvillei. The sequence continues at coordinate 114,305 of PVJD01001536.1, read as the reverse complement.
TACTTATTTTTTAAAATGTTAATATGCAAAATTTTAAACATACACAAAAGAAATCATCCAGGCTAATTTATCTAAAATGTACATATTTATTTCTACTCTTTTCAGTTGAATGTGCAGTCAATTGATGATGAATCAACTAATTTACTTCCAGGTAACCAAAGGTCAACTTTAAATGACAACGACTGATGACACTGTGTGATTGACCAGGGTCATAGTGCTACTTCACATGCATTCTGTGACTCCCACCTTGAATTGGTTGGCAAAAATTAATGGTTCTTCCTTCTATACTTCTCTTGAGTTCATCCCTTTTACCTCCACTCTATTTCTATAGTTCAGTCGTATCTTGTCTGTGTAACTAGATTTTGTGTTGTCCCTTTCGTCTCCCAATATTTGCTCCTCTCTATTCCACTCATTTAAGCAGAGGGAAGAATATGAAACCTTCAGAAAGTCTGAGGCAGAGCAGAAGGCAGAAGCAGGCAAAGCTTTCTAGCTTTTGTTTCCCCAAAAACCAAGGAGGTTGTGGGAAAATTAGAGGGTTTGCAAAGGAAAGACGGGAAGAAAGCTGTTTGCAGATGTAGATAGTACTTAGGGGCAAAAAGAAAGCTCCTTGGTGGGGGTGGTCCCTGATCTAAAGGGAGCCTGGTTCTGCTTACTGAGAGGTAGCAAATCCCCAGAATGGAAAGGGTGCTGGCTGTATCTAGGCTGGGTGACTGTAAGCAGACTCAGGAAAGATGCCTAAATCTCCAATGTGACATAAGTAACAGAGAACTACTGGGCCTAAAGGGACTATGTGGGCAGGGCCAGTGGTTGTCTCAGTGGTACCACGTGTCTAATGAGGAGACATTGCCTCCCACCTGCATCTTGGCACTGGGTGAGACTTTGGGGCTGTGAGGCACCACTCCTGTTGGGGAAGCTGGAAGAACTAGGGTCAGATATCAGTGGGATGACCTTGGAGTTAGTTAAGTAACTGACCTAAGTTTGTATAACTGCTAACTTGGCATTGGAGGCCAGACCTGTCAGCTTTAGCACCTGCATGCTTAATTGCTCTGCAGGAGTACAGAAATTCAGTACCTAACACTTCCTTAACTTCCTGATAATCTTTTACCCCAGAGTCATTAGGGCATGTATATCAGTCACCCTTTCAGGTGACTCAACCGCTGAGACATCTGTGAGGAGGGAAGGGGCTTGGAAAGCACAACTCAGACTCCCTCAGACTTGCTGAGGCATGTGACATTGCCTGGCCTCAGGTTCCTCATCTGTGAAATGGAGTTGCAACGTTAACCTCATAGGTGAGTATGAGATAAAATAAAGAAGACGAAATAAGCTGTGATATACAAATGTCTGGGTTGGGGAGTAATATCAGAAAGAACAGTAACAACTCGCACTTTCATAGGCAAAAACCACAGCCCTGAGGCCCTGCTGGACCTTCAAGAGCAGTTCTGTTCCTGATGTCTCAGCTGTGTGTATACCCTGCTCCCCTTTCCTGGAACATCTTATTCTCTCCTCCCCTCCCCACTTTCCCTTTGCAAAATTCTGTTGATCTTGTGATCTCAATGTAAGATGTCACTTTCACTGGATGGAGGACATTCCTGGAACACATCTAAATGTCTAGGTGACACACCCCTTCTCTAGGCAGTCCCATCATGAGTGCACTACCCCTTTAGCACTGAAATCCCTCATTCACCAACCCATCAGCCCACTTTTCTTCCCCCAAATCCTCCACTCTCCAACTAAACTAGCAAGCTACTGGAGAGTGGGGGCTGTATCTTGTTTATTATTGTATTTCTAAGGTCTAGAACAGGACCTCACACCTAACAGACTCTCAATATTTTTAAAATCTGTTAAATGAGAAAGGTACAAATATGCCCTCTGAGTCACCAGAGACAGATTCATTTATGGTCTCAACAGTTTCAGTGGCAAGTACATTGTATTGTAATTGAATTTCCTGAAAAGTGTAATCCAAATGCTGTTTAAATATAACAAAACTAGTCATCAACCACCCACAAGTAGATCACAAGTTCCTCCTTAAAGGGCTTGATAATTCTTTGGTTTGCTTCATTGTGCCTAAGAAAGTTCTTGAGAAGCATTTGCTGAGTACTCAGTAAACATAATACACCTTTCTTTGACCAGTGTGGGGGCAGAATTAATTGCATAAATTCTTATTGTTTTCCACGACTCAGAGCTGAGGGGTATTCTATGTTTCATATATTATAGAAATTGGGTCTTTTCTTCCAAAAAAATATCAAGGTCCGGTATGTGTGAGGCCTGATGCCAGGAACTATGGGGCGGCCGAGATAACTTAGTCTTGATTCTAGAGAGCCCTGCTGTCAGTTGTTTTCAGTCTTATACTGGAAGATAATAAACAGTGCACCATTCCCAATCTTAACTTTGTGCTCCGCTCTCCTTCTGTACCTCAATGAGAAGTTAATGAACTAGGTGAGCCAAGCCCTAAACACTGACTCTGCCACAGACATACCACAATGAATGATGGGGGGTAATTCAGTCTTACAGCAAGCAGTACGAGATTAAAATGTCTCCCACCACACCATGACAAGCAGTTGGGCCATTAAAATTACAAACTGGCACTTAGGCTAATGTTTTTTGTTTGCCTGATGCCCTCTGGAGCTGTTCATTTCTCTGCCAGATATGATACAGATATGTGATATCTTGGTTTTTTCTTAGGCTGGAGTAAGAACAATGAAGGCTCCTATAAAGATTTGGATAGCTGGTCTCAGGACACAGCTGTCATCTGTTACAACACTCGGTGGACTCCAGGCACAAATGATGCAGGTCTTCCCAAGGGAAAAAATGGACATAGAGATGTAGACTTTTTTTCTGTCTGGCTTCCATGTCTCCCTCAGCCTTATTTTATAGAAGAAATTTTTTTTTTTAAAGATTTTACTTATTTATTCTTAGAGAGTGGGGAAGGGAGGTTGAGAGTAAGGCAGAGAAACATCTGTGTGGTTACCTCTCACGTGCCCCGTAATGGGGACCTGACCTGCAACCCAGGCATGTGCCCTGACTGGGAATCGAACCAGCGACCCTTTAGTTCACAGGCCAGCGTTTAATCCACTGAGCCACACCGGCCAGAGCAGAAGAAATAAAAAAAAAAAAAGATTTTATTTACTTACTTTTAGAGAAGGGGGAAGGGAAGGACAAGGAGAAGGGGAGAAACATTGATGTGAAAGAGAAACATCCATCGGTTGCCTGTGGATTGGTTGTCTCTGGTATGTACCCCGATTGGAGACCAAACCCACAACTCAGGCATGCGCCCTGACCAGCAATCAAATCGGCAACATTTTGCTTTTTGGAACAACACCCAACTGAGCCACACCATTCAGGGTAGAAGAAGAAACTTTTATGGGTCCAGGACTGGCCACCTGGAGCAAGCAGAACCAATAAAACCCTTCCCTGGGTATCTAGAATCAAGGCTAAGAGATCCATTGTCAGTGTGAGTGGTTTCAGGACAGGATTTGTAAACTCGATATCTGCAAGTGGTGATTTCTGCCCCATGGTCTGTGGAGGAAAAAAGCCGGGATGCAGTTGGAAAAAAAGGGAAGAAGGAAAGGGTAGAAAATGAGAAAGTTCTGACCGCATTCCAGTTCTTTTCTGAGGCTTGTCTACTTATTTCTATTCCATGAGACACCTCTGTGTCCTCATAATAAATCCCCCCTTTTATTTAAGTTAGCACACATTGGCTTCTCTTACCAACTTGTAATTACTAATTACATTTATTCTATTATCAATTTGATTTAATCTATTAGACAGAAGTTTCATAGCTAATACAGAGGCCCATATTGTGGTAACTCTTAATTGCAAATAGGAATTTGAGGGGAGGATACACAACTGACACTTCTGTTTAGTGCCCAGGCTGAGGCAGAGCCAGGCCTAAAAGTTTACAGTTTGGTGATTTTCTGACTTTTTTTTTTTAAGATTTTATTTATTTATTTATTGTTAGAGGGGAAGGGAGAGAGAAAAAGGAGAGAAACATTGATGTGAAAGAGGAACATTGATTGCTTGCCTTTCGCATGCATCCTGATCAGGGTTTGAACCTGTAACCGAGGCATGTGCCCTGAACGGGAATCAAACCCATGATCTTTTACCTTGTGGGAGAACACCCAACCAACTGAACCACATTGATCAGGGCTTCAACTTCATCTCTACATTTTACTCTTACTATTCTTTGACTTAGTCTAGAGGATGCCATGGGGCTAGGACATTGTCAAGAAATACATGTTTATGGAATTAATCAAGATCAGTGATATGCAGGTAAATGTTTAACAATTGGCTTTGTCTCTGTGTATGTATGTTAGGATGGGAGCCCTAATGTGTAGCATTTGCCAGTTCCCCAGGTGTAAATACTCTATTCATGGCCAATGCCAGGCTACTATGTGAAGTCAGCAAATGCAGTTATAAGAAGATGCATAGTAGCACACTATTATACACTATTTCTTTTACATATTTATTTGTTTATTTATTTATTTTAATTTATTGGTTTTTAAAAATGTATTGATTTTAAAGAAAGAGGAAGCGGAGAGAGATATTGATTTGTTGTTCCACTTATCTATATATTCATTGGTTGATTCTTGTAAGTGCCCTGACAGGGGATCAAACCTGGAACCTTGGTATATCGGGATGATGCTCTAACCAACTGAGCTGCCCAACCAGGTCCAATTTTATACACTATTTCTACCATACACATACAATAGTTGTAAATTACCCCAAGAGCACCCATAATAGTAACATGTAGTAAAGTAATTATTTAATGAGTATTTATTACCTTTTTCTTAATATAATGATTTAATACATTTAAATTTATGCACTTTAATTTCAATTACGACTGTGTTTAACAACTGGTAAAATTCCTATTAATTCGACCATTCGCTTTTGGTACAAACTGGTACAAGCTGGCTCCAGCACATCACAGACTGAGATGAATGTTTGTCAGTCAAATTCAAATACAGGTTTAATACTGGGTTAATAATATAGCTAATACAGAGTAACCTCAGTTAATCTCTCATTGCTAGTGTTTGACGCATATATTTTTTTGTTGTTCTTCCTCGCTCAGAACCTTCTCATTCCCCATGGAAGACGTTCTAAATCTATGCTCCTTTCAGAAGTGATTCCCCACCCTTTCCAAGGATCACCCACCCACCCCCATGCACCTGCTCTCTGGGACATACCTTCTCCTCTGGGACATCAGGCCATTAATTACAGTTCCCAAACCGAACTCATTATTTTCTGCCCGAACTTGCTCTTCCTTCCCTTCTCCAACTATTTTACAGTCTAACCACAAAGAACGATTTGTTCTCTATCTCATTTAATACCAACACAATTCACTCTGTTTACTAAGGTGGAACTCTTTGTGCAGTGGTTGTCAACCTTGGCTATGGTTACAGTGAAAAATACCTGTGCCTGCGTAGGATACTATAGCAGTGACTCAGACTTAATTGGCCTGAGGTGTGGCTTGGGCACTGGGGGAAGGGAGACATAAAGATTCCCAGGTGATTCTGATGTGCAGCCAAATCGCAAACCACTGCTTTCATGTCATCCTTACCTACTCCCTCTTAGCATTTATTATTTTTAATTGGCGGCCAAAGAACAGTCAATTCTGCCTCTGAGATGTCTCCCGAACCCACTGCAGACTTCCATTTCTACTGCCTTTGCTGCGCTGCCCCCTCACCTGACTACCATAGCTGCTTCTTAACTGGTGCCCCCACAGTCAGTCTCTCCGCCTGTAGTACATCCCTTTGCAATCACCAGAGTGATCTTTCCAAAACACAGATCTTAACACCCCACTGCAAAGCCATTCGAGTGGCAAACATTTACACCACAATATTTGGATGCCAGATATATAGCATCTCATTATCTTTCTAAATCAAATTAAATTGACTTTGAGCATCCAGTTTCCAGGACAGTGGCTTATTACTGAGAGTTTTCTTTCCTAGAATGGTTCAAGAATCCCAGGAGGCTAAAAATTGCTTTCCCTATACTTTCTGGTTCCACCTGTGTTACCATTAAAATGCTCTTTTATCTAACTTATAAGGCGACTCATTCCCTCCGGTTCAAGCAGGTCACAAAGATCTTTTACCTAGACTTCCATGCTAGCGTCTGGGACCTGACTTCTCTGGGCCTACAGCCACTATCGATCTGGGGCACAATGTGCCGGTGGATGCCCAGGAGTTCACCCATGGGCCCCCTACCCTCAAACACTCAGTTTCTTCCCTGTCTTGGGAAAACTGGCTGCCTCCTCAGCCCTGGAAGACTTCCTTCTCCCAGAGGAATCAGTTTCAGAGCTGAACACAAAGTCCTGTTTGTTGAAGGGCCCTGGCCTGGCAGCCTGAAGCAATCCTTTTGGTGTAGAGGAGAATCCTGAGCTCCTGACCCTGACCTGGTCTCAGTAGATCTCATTCTTGGGCTGGGGCCCCCTTTTCTCAGAGAGAGTGTAGGGCTAACACTGCCTGTGCAGGTAGCTATGACTTTTCCTTTTCTAGGCTTTTGTTGTAGGCTCACCCACCATCTTATCAACACATTCCTCTTCTACTTAACCCTGTGGAGTGGCAAAATATTGAAGGAAGGGATGGTGTGGTCAATAATTAAACAGCCTTATTGTTAGCTGGACACTACTTGCAGAATCCAGCGTCAACCCCAAAGGAACCCACAGCATTGGGAGTTTAAGAGGAATGTCTCTACGCTATTCAGCTGGTCCTTCAGCATCCCTCTTGGCCACTTCTAACCACTCTCCCTGCATAGGAAGGGAACATGAGCTACCTGTAATTCTCCAACCATGCACCTCCTCCTGTGGACTCCACAGCTTTGCTCAAGCTGATCTCTCTGCCTATAATACCATCCTTCTATACCCAGTGAGATCATTTTCTTTATTTAACACTCATATAAATGTCACCTTCTCTAAAACACTTCCAAAACCAACTCCTGAACGCTGATTTATATCTCCCTTTTAGGCCTTATCGTGTTACTATCATTAACATTATACATGTTGTTTCATGTCCCCCATATTCACATTAACACCTCATGCAGTAGTTCCCCCCTTATTAGAGGGGAATACATTCTAAGACCCCTAGTAGATGTCTGAAACTGTGACTACTACCAAACTCTATATATAGTATGTTTTTTTCGTATACATATATACCTATGATAAAGTTTATGGCTTCTCTTTGGCACATCCAAATCGCCAGTATCACTACTCCTGTGCGTTGGGACCATTATTAAGTAAGGTAATGGTTACTGGAACCCAAACACTGCAATATAGTCAATCTTGTCATTGAGAAAGCTACTAAGTCACTGATGGGGGCGGGGTACGATTCACAGGACAGAATGGGACTGTATGAAATTTTATCATGCTTCTCAGATCTGCATGCAATTTAAAAATTATAAATTGTTTGTTTCCAGAATTTTCCATTTAATGTTTTTGACTGGTTGATTGTGGATAACTGAAACCATGGAAAGTGAAACTGCAGATAAGAGAGGGACTGCTGTGTTGGTGAATTTCTTATGGATAGGAATTCTGCTTTTTAAAAAATCCTCATATCTTCAGCACCTCTCACAAGTCAGGCATATGTTAGATGAGTTCCTAGAATGTTAGAGCTATAAAGCATTTTGGAGGTCATCTAATTCAGTGGTTTTCCAACTCTACTTTAGTTCTGCAATCCCTTTTATCAAACAAATCTTACATGGGAACCCACTATATAAATGGGTGAGAGCAGAGAAGCTCTAGTTAAAGCAGGGGAGATAATGGTGCCAAGGTCCATGGACCCACAGGTCAAAATAAGAAACCCACAGGTCCTGCCCAAGCCATCAGTTTACTGATGAGGCATCCATGACCAGTGGACATTTCTATTTCACATAAATCTGCTCCACCCAACATTTTAAGAAAGTTGTCATTTTATTCTCTTCAATCTTCTCGAATCATCACAGGCTCACAAGAAGCATCAGCAGCCCATTTTTTAAAGCGTTTGTGGGATGAACAATTTCCTTTGCTACGTATTATATATCCTATCAACCAATTCTTCAAGGAAGGTGTTTATAGACAAGATATTACTGTGTCAGGATTGCAGAAACATGAATAGCAATTATCCAGGGTTTTTTCCGTTGTTTTTTAAAAAATTTCTTCTATAACATTGTGTGGGTGTTTGTGAAATTAACCAGCTTGTGGTGGTGCCACTAGCTTTGCCAGCGTGCCTCAGTGAGCAGTTTTGAGCTGCAAAAAGACTCTTCCAGGCCAAAGATCCTCAGGAAGTATTTTTAGTCTATTATTACCATGTCCAGTTTGGTTTTATTGTTTTGAAGCAATCCAGGAAGATGACCAAAGCGCTCCCTTCTTTTAAAAGCCACAGTGCAATGAGACGCAACTCCTTTTGAGGATGGAGGCATTTGCTTATACTTCGTCTGTAAGCAAAAGTATCAGGTCTCTGGTATTTTTACATAAGGAAAGCCACACACACACACACACAATTATAAGCGAAGCCACTGGAAATTCTCAGGGTCAAATTACAATTGTTTTGAGGAGTAAATGCATAATGTGAATTCCTGCGGAGGGGATATTGTCGTTTCTATCACAACTCTTTGAAGTTGACCCTCCCTCTCCTTTGAGTCAGGCCTCACTATCTCTTGCATGGATCATTGTTTGCCATTGCCTCCTAAGAAATTTCTCTGCCTTTAGTTTCAACACCTCCGACCCATCTTTTGAGCTGCTGGAGTGGACTTTTGCAAACTCATCTGAGTCCTTGGGAAGGAACATCCAAACCTGTAGAAAATTTTTATAAGTTTATTTATGCCAAACTGACAACAATTGCCAGGAAGCAACATCTCAATGGACTGAGAAAATGCTCCGGAGAATGGCAGTTTTGCAGTTTATTTTATACATTACAATCAAAGGAAGAGGCCTAAGGAGGGTTACATGAAATTCATTGGTGCTAGATCAGGGAGGCGGGGGAAATCACAGCAGGGAAATCTGCGAGATAAGATAAAAGATGACCGCTAGTGGGGAGGGAGGGCGTGGGGGAGGGATTGGGCAAAAAGGGAAAAGGACTCATGGACATGGACAGCAGTGTGGTGATTGCAGGGGGTGTGTGTGTGTAAAGGGACTAAATGGTAATGGAAAAAAAAAGATTAAGGCCAAACATCAAAAAATAAATAAATAAAATTAAAAAAACAGTAAAATGAAGAGACAAATACTTCTTTTACATTGGTGGATACAGGATAGTTAACAGCTAACATTTACAGCACATGGAGACAGAGTGCTGGAGAACGAGATAACAGTGAGGGATTCCGTAGTCTGTGCTCTGGTGGGTGACTGTGTCCTGTGGGGTCTGGAATAAAGGGGATTACTCTGTCATTCCAAAGGTATGTTATTATAGATGCAAAAAGACAGTAGACAGGCTCAGTTAAGGTAAAGATTGACTTTTGTCAAGGAAGATACGGGCCTAGGACCTGACTACCTGCTATGGTTTGCTTTTAGTTAAGAAGTTTTAATTTCAGACCATCCTATGTAGTTACTTTAGGTCTTTAAGTTTGTAAGGTCCACCATGCAGGCTTACCCTGAGCTTGTCAGGTTTAGTATGTGGTCCCTTTTTCTTCCACAGGGTGGTGACTAAAAGGGGCTTCTGGCTTGCTAATCTTGTTCTGTTTCTTGATTTAGGTTCTTGGTTACATGGATGTGTTCACTTTATGAATATCCACCAAGCTGTACATTTATGATTTGTATGCTTTTTTGTCTTTGTGTAGTACTCTACTATAGCTGGTTTACTTGTCCTGTTAGGTTGTGTTCCAGAGACACTTTATCATCTTCATATCCTAGTATTTAGGACATAGTGGTTAGTCTACAAATCCTTGTTGAATGTTATAGGAATAAGCGATTAACTCAATGATTGAATGAAATTGAAGACTTGGACTGCAAGGACTATGGATTGTTCCTTAAACTAGATGATTAGATGTTCAAGAATGGAATAATGAAAATTTGGGGGTGGGAGAGGGAGAGCATGTGTTTGTCCCAGAGGTAAGAAGGTTGTTTTCAAGTATGGCGTTCAGACAAGAGGAAGGCCGAAGTGAAATGAAGTGCTGTGGAGCACCTGTGAGCACAGTCACACTGAAGTCACCATGCCCTGCCCACTTCCAGGTCAGCTCCTCTTCTTGACTTCTCTATTTTGGTTTCTAGGGCTGCCATCCTCCCAATGTTGAACAAACTCATAAAGTGTCTAGAGGGTTTCACTAGAAATAAATGATAAAGATAGATTTATTCAAGGGTTTTAGGATTTGAAAACTGGAAACACAACTAGGCAAAGTGTTCTGAGGAAGAAGAAGAAGGAGAAGGAGAAGGAGAAAAGCTAAGAGTTCTTAGTTCATTCTTGAGAATAATCAGACCCGCATTTTTAGTCCTAGGATTGGTCCAGGACAGTTATCAGACAGATGTCAGGGAGTCTGTACGATAGATGTCAGGTGGTCTGGAGGATGGGCGCCTGGAGGTCTAGTCATGTCTGATGGTTTGGATAATGGATCTCAGGTGGATGTCAGGTAGTCTGGATATGTGAGTCCTTCAGGGCATAATCAGAGGGTTATCTAGAGGTCTGGGATATGTCCAGGCCTTGACGCAGGACTGGAAAGTTCAAAAGTTTAAGTTCCCAGGCTTGTTAAGGCAAAAATAGAATAGTTTCCTCATACCTCAGCCCACTTGATTTTAGTAATTTAACAGCCTGACTATAGTGTCTCCATTTTATTTTTCACTCTTTCCTCGGGTTTTTGGGGCCGCCACTCTCCCAGTCACAAAAACATCAAAATGCTTATCTTTTTCTCTCCTTTTTGTCCCCCCACATTCAATTTGATGCCAAACTAAATGTTCCTGAAATCAATTGTCTTTCCATTTCCATTGATGGCGGCTTTGTTAAGGCTCTCCTAGCTTCTCAGTCTAAAAACTCCTAACTGGTCTCCCAATTAGGACTTTTTGGGAAATAGGACCAATAATTGACACCACATTTTTTTAAAAAGAAAAAGAGCTGGACGGGAAGACTCACTGAGAGATTATAGGGATGATTTATAAAACTTCAAAAAAAGAAAAGAAAAGAAAAGAAAAGGAAAGGAATGCTAGAATCGAGAACAAGAAAAGTCACCAAGACCCTTCTGGTGCCTCTTTCTGTGTACTTCTTGGTGATTTTAGTCTGCATATCTTTCTCCTGTTCCTCAGACCCCCTAGTAGAAATCATGGCCATTGACCCACAGCCAGAGTTTTACGTCTGCTTTCAAGATACCAGACCTGACAGGGACTAGAATCTCCCAGGCTCAATTCTAAATTCCCATGCAAGAGACTCTGACGGGTCCAGCCAGGTCAGCCTCCACCCTTGGACCACTCAGTTGTGTTTTGGGGACAAGGTATCACTGTGCCAAACACTGTCCATGATGGAGCACCATTGCCATGTGGAAGGGGCAGGACCCTTCCGAGAGAAGAACAGCTAGACAAACAATCCAAGGATGAACTTAGACCCTTGGTCTTGCATCTCTCTGCTCTACAAGCCATCACAGGGTTATCCTCCCCAAAGGACAGCTGTAATCAAGTTACTCTCACTTAGCAACTTGGACCTCAGCTGCAGCCACCTCATCTTGTCATCATGCCCCAGGGAAGTCTGTAGTTGCCCTACAGTGAGACTGAGGGAGATGGTGGCCAAAAGGGACTTCTGGGATGGTGGTCTTATGCTGTTTCTTGATTTAGGTTCTTGGTTACATGTATGTTTATGTCGGTATATATAGGCAGATAGGTATAAAGGCCTGGTTATTGCAACCTGACCCTGGACAGCTCTGCCAGGCATGACTCCCTGCAGAGCTCCCTCCCTGGTTGGTTCTAGGGGGGGTCCAACATGTGGCCAGGGGGCCGCATGTGGCCCAGGATGGCTGTGAATGGCTCAACACAAAATTGTACATTTACTTAAAATATTACAAGTTTTTTTTGTTTTTGTTAGTGTTTGTATATTTAATGTGTGGCCCAAGACAACTCTTCTTCCAGTGTGGCCCAGAGATGCCAAGAGGTTTGACACCCCTTGGCCTTAGGTTTTGTCAAGCCTCATTTCAATTCCACTTCTTCCTCTGTCCAGCCCTGCATCTTCTCTCTTCCTTTCACAGATGTGGACCTCTCATACGGTCTGTCTGTATCTGCTTCCAAAGAAGCCAAGCTTCAGCAATTGCACATCCTTCTGCCCTCCTAGATTTCCTGTCTCACCACCTCTTCCTGCTTCGATTCATCATACCCTTCAGATGCCATCTCTACTAAGAAGCCTTTCCTAGTTGCTTTGATCAGATATGCTCTCTCGCCTTGGCAATCTCTGCCACCACCTTAGATGGTATGCCTCTTTTATTGAACTTGCCTCATTCTCCCCAGTATTGTAGCTATCTGGGGGCTTTTCCATCCCCCCGACCCAATACACAATAATCAGTGAGCTCTTGCATCGCAAGTCCCATTTTTCCTTTTTTTTTCCTTCTTGCTAATGCTCTGCTCGGTACATGGTGAATCCTAAGTGAGTGATTGTTAATGTTCCCAAATTCTTGGGAGAATCTTGCAGTAAATGAATAAAAGTAACAAAAGCTCTTAAATATTTTTTCTTGAACAAGATAGGATACAAATAAATTTTAAAATATCAAATGTTTGCAAAATTATTTAATCTTCTCTACTAACCTATGAGCAGCTAAACAACAGGAAATATATCTTATTGATTTATTCATATCCTTCTGAGGCACAGTTGTAGGAGTATGCAAGATAGGGGTTAAACTCACTAGCTGTCCAGCCCACTAGGGCCAGGGTCACATCTTGACTCTATCACTTACTTCCTATATGATCTTGAACAAGTCACTTCACTCATTTATTCCTTAATTTTTTACTTGTAAAGTGGGTCTATACCTGTCTCATAGGATCATTAAGGGATAAATGTGATAACTCATATAAGGTATAGTGTCTGAGCAAGGTAAGTATATAATTAAAATGATCTAATTTTATTTATTACTAAAAGATGTTCTATAATGTTTAATAAATGAAAAAATACAAGGAAAGAAGGAAGAAAATAACTTGGAGAAAATCTACTTAGGCATTTGCTAAAGTAAAGACCAGGAGTTGAAAGCTGAGATGCAAGTCACATGAATTTCATAATTTTTTCATCCTGCTTATAAATGAGAAGGAACTGAGTGTTTGCTTATAGAAAGTACTAAATAAATGGAACTCTTCCAGACGTTGAAATGGGAGAGGAGATAAAGGTAATAGATCTTAGACTAGGACAACTGTTCTCAAACCATTTGGTCTCAGGGCCCCTTTACCCTCTTAAAAATTATTGAGGATCCAAGAACTTTTGTTTATGTGTGCTAAATCTGTTGATATAAAACAGTATTAAAAATTGAAACTGAGAATATTTTTAAATAATTATTTTTTCTTCTTTTAAAAATAACAGTAACAAACTCATTCCATTTTAACATAAGTAACATAGTTTATGAGAAATAATTGTTTTCCACACAAAAAAGTGGTGAGAAAAGTGGCATTGTTAGAGATTTTTACAAATACCATATTTTGCCATGTGTAATGTGCTCCTGTATATACTGTGCACCCACATTTTGGCCCAAACTTTCAGGAAAGAAATTTTTCATTTTAATTTTTTTAATTCAATTTTTAATTTATTTATATTTAGAAACAAAGCTGATTATCATATTCCAGAGTATTATTTTGTTTATGGATATTGTTATTGCTTTCTGTAGTTACACTTTTAATGCATAAGCATAAATAAAAGAATTAAAAACATTTATATAGATATGGAATTAGTACTACTCATGTATAACGTGCATTCTTATTTTTCCCTCCAAAATTAGGGCAAAAAAAGTACGCATTATACACGGCAAAATACGATATATTTGGTGTCTGGCCAATAGAAGATAGTCAGATTCTCATATCTGCTTCTGCATTCAATCTGTTGTGCTGTGCCGTTTTGGTTGAGGTGCATGTAGAAAATCCAGCCTCATACAGGCATGTAGATGGACAAGGGAGGGGTATTTTAATAGTTTTTTCAGATAATTGTGGATACTCCTCTTTGCTATCATTGTAAAACTTTTAAGTCATAATATCTGAAAGGTTAGTTGCAATGTGGATTATGAGCCACATCCATTAACTTTTCCTACTCTCTTGCATTAAAAGCCATGTGCTTCTGCCCTGGCTAGTGTGGCTCAGTGGATATAGCGCTGACCTGCGGACCAAAAGGTCACCAGTTGGGTTTCCAGTCAGGACACATGTCTGGATTGTGGGCCAGGTCCCACACTGGGGAGTGTGAGAGGCAACCACACAGTGATGTTTCTCTCCCTCTCTTTCTCCCTCCCTTTCTGTCTCTCTTAAATAAATAAAATCTTTAAAAAAAAAAATCCATGTACTTTGAATGGATCATCTCACTCACATGTGACTTTCAAACAGTATGCATTGGTCATTTGGAAAATATTGGCTTATTGAGTTACACAGATCTTTCAAGTGTTGATATAGCTCATTATATGATATTAAAAATCACATTTGCTAATATCACTACTAATCTCACCAGAAAAGCCTTTAAGTATTGGAAAGCTGTTAAGTTCCCAAAGGCAAACGCAGGTTTTCCAAAATTCTAGTTTTTAATTAAAAACTTGAATTTTATCACTGGCAACCAATGTTAACAGTCGTTTTCCTTAAAGTGACTGGTTCGCTTTGTTTATATTTAAGAGACTGATGAATACGCAAGTCTGAATAAGCACACTTTGTCAGTCTTGAGTTCTTTCATGTAAAAATGGTGTTTCACGGAAAAAGCAGGAAATTCAGTTTGTAGCTCAGAACAATTGCACAAATATTTCTCCTCGAGACAGCCATTGTTCTTCAGCATTTAATAGAAGTGCTTTACTCAGACATTCCATTTCATCATACAGGATACTATTAAAAAGACATGTACTCAAAGGTCAAGGTTTAATAAAATCAATACTTTCATTGCTTCATGAAAGACATTCTAAGAGAATCTGGGTGTTTTTTTTTTTTTTAAATGAGAGTGCACAGTGGTGAAGAATGTATTGACTATCAGTAAGGACAGTTTGGTGCCACCACCTTAACTCATGATAATGTTGCCAGCAGCATTTCCCCTAGTCGCCTTTGTAGTAACAGTGCAAATGTTAATCTAGGGGAAACCTCAAATAACATCTTGGTATTATTATGAAAATTGTTTGGAAAGGTCCATTAGAATAGCCTCAGGAATCAATAGGTGTCCACAAACCACACTTTGTTAACAGCTGGACTGGAGGAAAGAAATTCAGAAAACAAGGTAAGAAAACTCAAAGGCTGGTGGCCTTACAGGAAGGATTAAGAGAGAACTACAAGGAAGGCTTGAAGACAGAGGTACTAGAAGTAACTGTAGGAGACCTTAGAGTTGGCAGATTTCAATACTTAGGTTTCAGTTATCTTAAGCAGTGATGTACCCAACATATTTGACTCAGGAGCTGATGTTCTTGGTAAACTTTTAATTTTTTAAAAATTGATTTTAGAGAGAGGAAGGGAGAGTGAGAAAAACACTGATTTGTTGTTCCACTTTCTTGCGCACTCATTGGTTGCCTCTTATATGTGCCCTGACTGGGGATTGAACCCACCACCTTGGTTTATCAGGACAATGCAGTAACCAACTGAGCTACCTGACCAGGGCTGTAAACTTTTAATTTTAAAATTGGTTTATATTTACAGACATTGAGAGTTCCTACATACTTCACACCCAATATTTTCCTTATTAACGTTTTCCATTAGTATAATTGTTACAAATGACTAACCAATATTGATACACTATTATTAAAGTCTCTGTTTAGATTTCCTTAGTTTTTATCTAATGTCTTTCTTTTTGTTTCAAGATCTCATCCAGGATACCACATTGCATTTAGCTGTCATATCTCCTTATGCTTTTTCAGGCTATGACAGGCCTGATCATTTTTAACACACCTCTCCTCTACGTGACAAAATTTTTTTCAATGAGAATAACTAAATAAAACAAATAATATTAATGGCTAGAGTCAGTAAAAACTTTCTTTTATTGAATGTCACATATGCAATCATGGTAGGAAAAAATAAATACTACAGTACAAAAAAGGAGAAAACTAATGAGTAATACTTAATTATATTAATATGTCTTTCTTTTTAAAGAGGAAAAACTTCTATCGACTTATTAATTTGTTTTAGTAATGAATAATAGTATTATAGCTTCTGTTTTCTTGATTTGTTCTTTAGTTTTTAAACAATTAACTATAAAAAATAAATTACAAATACTGTGTAAAATATCATTCAAAACCATTAACTATTTCATGTGCAAGCTAAAACTTCTACTTAATAAATAAAAATATTCTATCTCATAGTTCTTACTCTGTTTCAATGTTTTAAATTTTAAGCGCAAGCAAAAACTCCACAAGGTCATATAGAGTGACAGAATGGAATTAAGTCAAGTTCTAAGACCCATGTGTTGTACTATCATTGTTTTTTGCATATGTATGGTTTAAATGCAGGAAGATGTAGTAACCACAAGGGTTAGAGACATGAATTGGGTCCAAAGTGGGCTCAAGATGGCTTTGGAAGTAAATGGATGTAGCTGGGTCTGCTTGCAGGTATGATATGAACAAGTGTGGAACTAAGAGTTCTCTGAATTAACTTCCATGTAGAATACAATGTTTATTAAGGGACATGTAATCATAATACCAATTTTAAGCATTTATTTGTTTATTTATTTATAATTAAAACAACAATAAACTACTGCAATGGTTTAGAACTTAGATCAACAAAACTTTTTTTTTCAGAGAGGATTATAGTATTACTGACATTGTTTAGAATTGTTATCACATTATGATAACAAAAAACAAGGAATTCTTAAAAGGTTTTATTTTTGTTTTTAAGTTCCCCAGAGATAATCCACACCTCTACTACCTGTACCTAGACGGGACTGCTCACATCACTGTTTTTAAGAGACCTTGAAGGTCAGTGACCTGCTTGCAATCATTTGTCCTTTATCTCTTTTTTTCTTCATTATTTTCTACTTTTGGTCACAGATGCATTTGGGAGGAGGTAACATTTCCTTTTCTGTAATTCATCAGTCCTGATTTGTACATGGTTTTCCCATTATAGCATCTCTGAAATGGAGACCCCTATGGGAATCAATGGCATGTTATCATTGCTATGGGCCACACAGCACTCCTGGTGCTGTTGTTGGTCACGTGGGAGTTTGCTCATTGTTTCTGGCGGTGTGACCAGCCTGCTGCAGACCCTCAATGCTTCTGTTGACAAACCATTTGAGGAAGGAACATGAACCCTGCCTGTTGTTTGAAAACCTCTGTTGACACCTTCTGGTAAGATCAATGACCAGAATGGGAGGCAAAGGCTTGGAGGAAAATCCAGGAGACAGTCGAGGGGCACTCTGACAGAAGGCTGCATGGCTAATGCTCTTGGCAGCAGGGAGGACAGGGGTGTGTGGAAAACACAGACATCAATTATTTACTGTAAATTGAAAAGTGATGAAAGAGTTGGCCTTGGAATGTAAAGATATTTTAGGACTGCCTTGGCCAATTGATTTGTCTATATTGCCCTCTTTAGGTGTGAGTGATATGTAATAAAAGCAAATGTCTAAATGAGTGTGAGAGAGCTGTTTCAATAAGTATAGAATTAAAAAGTCTAAGTGGTAAGAAAGTATTCTGTCACAGTTTATTTGGCAGCATTTTTTTTCATTCTTAGTCACACATAAAATGATGATGTATCTTATAATTGATGGTATCATAGATTCAATGACTTATTGAATCTATGAAATCTTGCTTTCTATCAGTTGCTAGAGTTCCACTTTGCTACTAACTTATAGGACTAGGATTTGAGCTCTAGACTATCTGACTAGACTATAAAACAGTGCCTTATTCCTCTCAGTATCCTTCCAAACACAGGCCTGGGCATGATATCCGTGCTCAATAAGCATTGTTGATTGATGACTAATTGATTGACTGAGTAAGAGGTGCTTATGGCTATATCTTCTCAACACTTAAATAAGAATTTGAAATTCAGTTTGTCTATGCCGGAGAGATAAACCCTTCTACCAAGGATGAAAAATACCATACATGAACAAATATATTGAGTGACTTGAGTTGATTTGTTATCTAAATTGGTATCTAAGAGATATAGAGTAAATATTTAAAAGAACAGAGTTGTGGCCCTGACTGGCATGGCTCAGTGGGTTGGGTGTCATCCTGCAAAGTGATAGGTCACTGGTGTGATTCCTGGTCAGGACAAATGCCTGGGTTGTGGGCCAGGTCCCTGGTGGGGGATGTGCGACAGGCGACCTATTGATGTCTCTCTCTCACATTTATGTTTCTCTCCCTCTCTATCTCCCTCCCTTCCCCTCTCTCTAAAAATACATAAATAAAATCCTCATTAAAAAAAGTTAGGGTCGTGATTACCTACCAGCTTCTCATAAGCTCTTCCCATTCTTTCTCTTCCTCATCCGCAAAAAGAAAGAACACATTCATGGTTTAAAAAAGAATGCTTCCAATGATTATTTCACAAGTATACCCTGAATGAGATTCCATGCACTGAAAATCTCAGTTATGGTGTAAGTGGCTGTGGTGATGACAACGATACCTTAACTATGCACAGTGATTATTATCTCAATGTCAGTATTTCACAATATGAAGCTCAAGTTACAGACTTAATCCGATGAAAAAACATGAGAGGTATTTATAGTCAAAATACTTGTTGAAAGACTCCCCATCTATAGAAATATACAGAATAGCTCCAGGGGAGTATATCATCATTTTCCTAAAAATTTGGCAAGAAGCAGGTAGGAGTCACGATAAGGCTGGCAACACGGAAGAACATTTCCCCCTCCTGGTGGCACCTGGCCAGGTTCTGACAGCCCTGTGCCAGCTTCCCAGAGCTGCAAATGGCTTGGGGTGATTTTATCTTGACTTTATTATCCTATCTCACAACCTATAGAAGTAGTAAAAGAGACAACACAACAGATAAAATGTGACGCACAAGCAATGAGCCACGACCAATTTAAGATGATGTTCAAAAATGCATAACCAAGTAACAGAGTAAATCCAAATTCAAACTGTAGGTACTGAGATGGACAAGCCCCCCAAGAAAGTGGCGGCATCAGAAAAATACAAGGAAAAGAAATAAAGTATTCTTTTGATTCCAAGTGGAACCAGAAAGGCAGAGATTCTTTATCCTCCCTCTCAGGAGGCTTGAAATGGAAGTCATGGATGATAAAAATTTTCCATGTAATTGATTGTACTGAAATATTATTTATAGTGATATCATACTAATATTAAAATATCATGAGGCTGACCATAATTTATTCATGAATTCATTTATGAAATAGGTTTCAACACCCACTCTGCCATATTTCCTCCTTCAAATCACTCACAGTCCAGGGAGGGAGCTCAGTCATAAAGATAAATAGTTACAAGACAAAATGATACGTTACAGAACAAAAAGGTAAGACACACAGAGGAACAGCCTGACTTCTCCCTTGAGGTTGGAAAACTGGAAGAGCATCTGAGACTCTGAGGCTGGAGTGGGAATTGCCCATTGTAGATAGATGGGCCACCGCAACCAGAAGTTTGGACCAAGTCTAGGACCAATGCCGAAAGCCGAAGTCCAGAGGCAGAATGAAAGTCCTCAGGTGGACAAAACAAAGGACTCAGGGGCACCCCAAATCTGGGGAACAAAGGAGGTCGGGTTGACCAAAATTGCCTGAGTAGCCCCTGCTGCTCCTACACGCCTGTCTCTCCCATGTGACCTCCTCACAATCCAGCAACCAATGGGGTAAGATGGCCCACCAGGGGCTCCCAGGACTCAGTTGGTTGTGTGCTAGGCCTGCTTCTGCGTTGGTTGCTTTGACATGCTTGTCAGGGGTATGAGGTGTGGGTGGATCAGCCAAGTTTAAGGGTTAAGGATGTGATGAAGGGAAAATGTTGCTCTTCAGTGGGAGGGGAAGGAAGTTTTCTTAGAGGCTTTGGTAAGTAGGCAGGTGTGAGCCAGTAGAAATAGGGAGTGAGGGAGACGAGTGTACAAAGGCAGGAAGTGTGTGAGGGCTGAGATATGGGCCCGATTGGCTTTGGTTACCAACAAGTTGGGGCCAGTGGGCTTGAGCCATGTGGGGATGCCTCAGGTACAGGCTCTGGCGCTTGGACTTTATCCTGTAGACAAAGAGGAGACCATCTCTTTAAGAAGTAGTTCTGAACCTTCAGGTTCCCAGGGGCTCTCATTGCCTTGCTTGGCAGGCCTGAATGCTGGCAGTCACCATGCTCTTTTCTGTGTCACAGAGAACAAACCGCTAGTAAAACAGGAGCAAGTTCTTTGCTGCTGCATCACTCCTCTGCGCTGAATAGGGCTACAGATATTCAAGTCACAAGGAAGCTTTGCTTGAGAGAGAGGACCAAGGGGTGCAGATGTCAGCAGTACCCAGTGACCATACCAAGGGGGCCTCAGGGGCGTAAGCAGTTCCCCTCCCCAAGTCCTGGGATACAGCCATTTCTCAGGGCCTTGACCTTTGACCTCTCTGGCTCTCAGGGGCTGAAGAGCCTGTAACTGCTCCACAGGTAGTTTTCGCAGGTCCTGTGTAGCAAACAATGCATCTTCATATTGAAGGAATGCTATCTTACTAAGGTCACAGCTCATTTGTCCCTGATCTGTCCCTTGGGGAAAATAGCTGAATTATATCCAAAGTATAAATATCATCTGAAAATCTAGCAGGCATTCCTTCCTTCTCATTTGTGCATAAAATCACCTGTAATGCTACTTTATCTTGTTCAAAGTTTCAGGGACTCCGAGGGACTATACGATGCTGCCACGTGTCATCACCCCATCCCACAGCAGAGGAAGCTGAGGCTCAGGGAGGGTAAGTCTTACCGTTTGTGAAGCTGAGATTCAAACCCAGACTTGCCAGAAACCCCAGTCCGTGCACTTACCACAGGCGCACACTCTCTCTCCCCCCCGGGAGGAAAGGCCAGGCCAATGCAAGGACTGCAATTTTCCAAGGGCCTGGGGTTCCTTCTAAAGTTTACTTAGCAGGCCGGGTGCATTTGGTAATCTTATAACTCAAATCATTCTGTCTGGGTCTTGAAGACATTTCATGAAGGTGAAAAGTGTGTGGGGAGGGAGGGTTCATAATAATATTTTGCATTTATAAAATGCTCTGTGTTCCCAAGCATTTTAGTTTCGACTGCACTGAGTCACCCAGCTCTCCTGGGAGGGAGTGGGGACCTTTATTATCTGAGGATTAGGGTGGTGATCAGGGAGGCTGCTTGAACTAGGCTGTTCCAGGTTTCCTTGGCTTGCCCTTCCAGGATTACAGTCCTCCACTGGGTATCAGAAAGGACGGGGTTTTCATGGTAGGGACCCTCCAGCACCAGGCACTCCTCCCTGACAGCTCACTGGGGCCTCCTGGAACCTTGCTCATGGTCCCCTTGAGAGCAAGCTGCTTTTCAGAAGGGGGCAGGCCACACTCCCCCTTCTGCCTTCTCCCTTTATTCTGCTTGGCATCATCATACCAGGCGACACTGGGGGGTGGGGGTAGAGTAAATAGAGGGAATAACAATGTAGCAACAGAAAAATTTTTAAACGTGAAAACATTTTAAGCATGCATGCTAAATTGTTTCCCCCCATATATTGAGAGAGAGCACCAAGAAGTTAAACTCTTCATGCCAGGTATGTCTGTGGGTGCTACAAGCTCCCGGGGCTGCCACATTGCACAGCTCAGCCCAACGAGGGGCCTTTCAGTCCCTAACCCCTTGCCTCTTGGTTCTCTGAGAAAGCTTTCTCCTGTTTACTTCTGCCTAGCAGGCCTGATTTGCAAATCTGTCCACTCTGCCTTGCAAATCTGCTCTTACTTTTTAGGAAACCCCACCTTCAAACCCCAGGGCTTTATCTCACCCCAAAACATTTCCTACCCCAGCAGTACAGTTCCTTAAGTCTGAGTGATTTGGCCTGGGACAATGTCCAGGGGGTCAGAAGGACAGGCCACAGAGGTAGTGGCATTCTATTCTCAGAATAGAGAAGTTGGGGAGACCTCACCAGTCTCCTTTAGACCCTCCTCACCCCCACTACCACCACCCTGTGAATATCATATAGGCTGCCTTATTTTTCTGATTAACCAGTGAAGAACTGTTCCATCAGATAACACACATCCCCTCTCGATTAGCTACAGTGCCCACGTTCCCTACACCCAGGCTGATACACTCATTTACATCATCTGTGTTGCCCCCATAGGCATCTGTGTTTACAACTACTCTTCCAAACCCACAAGGAAGAAAAGAAACATTTTCCTAATTGTCTCCTAATTTGCAAATCTGCTTCTCTCTCGATGGAGTTGGTACTGCACATTATTACTGGCATTGTGCTTCATCTTTTCCTTTAAACTTCTTTCTCTTTCAAATAGGTTTTGAGTTTTTTGAGGGGGTTTGGGGGGCACTATTGGCATTTTAAAATTCCATTACTGAACCGCTACGCCTGAAGATTGTTCTTCTTATTATACAAACACACTCTCCAAGCTTTGAAACCAGTTGTGGGGTTGGGGCAAGATGGTAGGGAACGGTAGGTCACATGACATCCCTCTTACCAAGCCGAGCAGGTGAGAAGCCCTGACCTTCAGCTGGTGATATTCTTTTCCACATGAGCACAAGGGAGTTGCTCCAGATCAATTCACTAAGACTTGGGAGAGCGAAGAGGCAGCTGCGTCATCTGCAGTGGAGGATTCAGGTCAGGTTAACCAGGGTCCCAGATGTTGCCATGTGAGCCACTCTCCATCCCACACACTCCCTCTTCCCACAACCTGGCCCACGTGGCATAACCATCGCAGCGCTCTTTCCCACCGAGCCGGCTGCTCTCTCACAAGCCTTCTCAGTCCATCACTCTGGGCAGCCACCACGGCTCGAGCAGAGCTAAGAGTCATGATGAAATCTATTTCCTATCCTCGATGTAATGGGAAGTACACTGGACGGATAATCAAAAGATCTGGATTCTGGATTCAGTGCTGCCTTTGACTCACTGGGCTATCCGGGGCTTGGGCAAGGCTGTTTCCCTCTGAAGACAGGTTTTTTCATCTTTTAAATGAGGTAGTTGGGCAGGTAATTAATTGGTTTCCAACCTCACATCAAAGCTGAGTGAGTGGAGTGATGATTTGGGTGAGGAGGGCTGGAAGAGTACAGAAAAAGAAGGAACCCCCATGGGTCAGTGGTCCTGGAACAGGTTCCTAAGCTAGTGGAATCCGCGCCGAAGCTGCTGCCACGTATGGATAAGCAGGAGGCTAACTCGATCAGGTATAATCAACAAAGGCATGGATGTGCTCATGTACTGAACAGGGTGAGGGCCCATAAAGTAACAATAATCTTGTAAATTTCTGTGCCAGATGCATGCATTC
The DNA here is from genome assembly GCA_004026545.1 of Mormoops blainvillei. Classification (NCBI taxonomy): domain Eukaryota; kingdom Metazoa; phylum Chordata; class Mammalia; order Chiroptera; family Mormoopidae; genus Mormoops; species Mormoops blainvillei. The sequence goes on along the minus strand of PVJD01001536.1, from coordinate 90,885 downwards.
ACTCTCTCAATAAACATTTCCTGTGTCGGACCATGTGTTGGGCATTGCGCTAAGTGCTAAGATTCTACTGTGAATAAAAAACACATCCAGAGGCACCAACGCTGTACGCTGCCTCTTTAACGACACGGAAGCAAAAATGTAACTGGCAGCAGCTTGCCCCATGGCCCTTCCAGGGGGTGGGGGGTACAATGAGGCATTTTAATGGCTGCGTGTGCACAGCCAAGTCACCTAACCTCTCTCAGCATTTGTGGAGAAGATAAGTGGGGCGATTCATGAAAAAGGCACTTTGTAGACTGGAAAATCCTCCACAGATGTTGTCTATCAATCTTAATTGTAATGATAATAAAATAGGATGAGATGCTGGTGGTGGAATTTTAGGCAAGAGCCGTGGAGTGGCAGAAAACACTCAAAGCCCCTGGAAACCAACTCATCAAAGTAAATAAAGCCAACATTGACCCTTGCTCTCTGACCTGCCACCTTCAATGTTGTGACCCAGTTTACGTTCCCCTTTTAAAAGCTCATAAGAAATATTTCCTCACTATAATTACAGATGGGGCTCAGGATCTCTGTTGTAAGAAGAGCTGGTAGAAAAGGGACAATTAACCAAGGCACATAATTGAAGGGTAGATAAATATATCCAGTGGCAGATGAGGCCCCTTCCTATTGGATACTATTCCCAGTATCCAAGGGCAGAGATAGGAATGTGCTTCATTTAGACCAGAGGATGCTGAGCACTTTATTATTAAAGGCTCCTGTCAAGAAGTGAGGTGCATGTGAATGTGGGCGACGGAGACTTCCGGGTACCTCCTGCATGGACTGAGTCAACATCCTCCCCTCCCTACCCCCAAGGCGGTCCGTGCTGCCCACAGTGTCTCCATTTAAAACCTCTGATAATCACGAGATTGGAAGGAACATTTGGAGTGGAGACAGTGTGACTCCTGTCACTGAGCAGAACAATGAAAAGTTCAAAAATAGTAGTATCCACTAGTGGAAAACCAATAAACATATAATTTCCAGGTAATAACTATCATATAATTAGCTCTCTGCTTTTATATGCCACAGAGGAAATTGGGTCGAGGAGCAACTGTAACACACAGCTTAATAATCACCGTACCTTTCACAGCAAAATGAAGATTTTTTTTCCCAACAAGTACGGAAGGCCAGAGAGCACAAAGACTGGCTGAAACTGGCCAAGACCAGGCCCAATGTATATTGACCGGTGAGCACGGTTTTTGGGTGATATAAAATGGGCTCCAGACTCAGAATCAGAAGTGCTGGTGTGCCTGCCAGCTCTGCTGTTTTCACCATGTGACCGTTCTTCCAGCTCTCAGTGTCCTACCCAGTAAACCGATGGTGCTGGACTACCTCATGCATTCTCATCACACCCAAGGGGGTGGAAATTGGTTCTTGGGGAGGCAAACAAATCTTAGATATTAGAATGGTTCGTGGCCCTCCAAAGCTCAACCCTATCAGGCACAATCTTATCCTCAGTGTTTATTTCTCTTATCAGGTTTCCTTCGGTATCAAATGCACTGGCATTTAAGTTCATGGAAGATACAAAAAAATGCTTCAAGATTGGTGCTGCAAAATGATGGTTGTGGTTGGAGGACTTTCTCTTCATCACTTAGTCCATCAAAAAGTGCTATCACCAGCCCTGGCTGGTGTAGCTCAGTGGATTGAGCGTCTGCCTGCGAACCAAAGGGTTGCAGGTTTGTTCCCCTAGTCAGGGCACATGCCTGGGTTGTGGGCCAGGTTCCCAGTAGGAGGCGTGTGAGAGGCAACCACGCATTGATGTTTCTCTCCTCTCTTTCTCCCTCCCTTCCCCTCTGTCTAAAAATAAAATCTTAAAAAAAAAAAGGTCCTATCACCAGAGATGGCTTGTGCGCGCCTGTTTGCTGCCATTTACTACCTCGTGGGTATTCTTTGTGTTAGGTGTGACTTGGGATTTGAGAATTAAATAAAAGCAGTTCATGTTTTACTATTTCATTCCACAAAGTTATTCAACCCATCAATAATTATGTCAAGTGCTGAAAAGATAAAAATGTAAACAATATCTGAAGGAATATCTAGCCAAACACAACACGCACACACAGACACACACAGTGCATAAATGGATATGCAATATACTTGTGGAGTGCAAATTTCATGGGGGCAGTAATTAGGGGAAAACAATTCTAAAAAGGTTCTTGGGGAGGTAATAATAGGTTGAGAACACCAAATTAAATGATTCTGAGAGTCCTTCCAGCTAGGAGATTCCATGATTGAGAATCGTCTTGTGACTTAGTGTCCATCTGGCAGAGCATGTCACTTTACTGTCTCGTGAAATTGGGAAGGCTTCTTAGCCACTCGGAACCTTGAATTTCTCATTTGGAATAAAGGAATGCACACATACATGAGTAAATAACAGCATCTTCCTTTGAGGGGAAGAGAAGCAGACCAGTTTGACCAGTGTCTTAATTTGTGTTTTCCTAAAAGCAGAGCCAGAGACAAGGACTTGAGTGCAGATAGTTTTTGGGGAGATAATCCCAGGAAGCAGGAGTGAGGAAATGAAGAGAGCAAGACATGGGATTAAGAAGAGCTGGTAAAGGTGTGAGTTGGTTATTGCCATGAATGGGTGGGACTCAATCCTGCTGGTGAAACTCTGAGGAATCATATAGCATGCATCTCAGGGTTGTTCCTTTGAAGAAGGCTGGGAGACTGGGGCATTTAAGTCCTGATTTCCATCCTCCTTGGCAGAAGGTAATCCTTGGGGATATTGACTCCTCAGCACTTCAAAGGTGTTCTGCATTTAGGCTGAGGGGACTTCTGCAGTTTTGGAGAAAGATTTGAGGCAAAAAAAAAAGAGATAAGATGCCTGAGGTGCATGTGCGTGTAAATAGCATTTATGGCTGCAATGGTGTATTCTGGTGAGGCTAGCTGACTGTCCAGTGGCAAGGCCCTGGTGCAGTTCCCACCCTCCAGAACCTTGTCCTCTGCACCGAAACTTGGTGTCCTTTGAACACTTGGGTATTGAATCCGGCTGTGACTGAGCCCTGGAAATAGAATTAAAGGTGATCGGGAAGCAGTACCCTGAACCCTGCTTCAGAATTTCCAAGTTCATCTGATATACCACAAAACAACTTATTAATTTACAATGAGCTATAACTGCCAAGAGAATCAGAACACTTCGTGGGTTGATCAGCACCTTCTCTCTCTACAGGAAAGCTGGGAAATCAAATGCCAAATGCAGGCTATTTGGGCGGTCGGATTCAGAGCCATGGGACACAGCAAGTGGTCCCTGTGACAGTCGGATGCATCCATCTGTCTTTGGGGGCAGGCTTGCAGGAGGACTGATGGTGAGCCTACCTTCTCCCCTGACAGTATCAAGATACATGGCCAAATTCAGTTCTCTGAGTCCTCACCCCAGCTGTCCATACTCCTACTGAGAGTTCTTACAACTCTAAGATTGAGTACGATACAATCAGTTTTCAATCAAGTTTCTCAACTGCAATCCCATCTCAGCTTTGCTTCCTGAAAATGACATCCGAAGCACTGTGGCTAGAGTCCTGGGTACACTCTACCCTTTTGGTCACCTACCCAGGGTTGTTTGAGAGTGGCTGATGGCATCCATCATCTATAGATTTTTCCAGTTTGGCCCTCAGACAGTGTGCTGGCTAGCCATCCCCCGCTCTCTAGCAATACACACACATGCTACCCAGAACTATTCTCCACCCTACTCTGCTCCCCAAAGTCCACCCTTGTGGATGCACCTTCCAACTCCCTTGCCAGTTCGCTTCTGGCTGGCAGGAGATAGGGGCCAGAAAGAGATATTTTTTCTTTGCCTCTGTCTCCCTACGGTGATAGCCTGTCTTCATAGTGGCTGCCTCCCTCCGTGACCATAGCACCTGACGGGCAGTCCCAACATCTAGGTCCAACTCATATTGGATCCATAACACTATTTACTCCTCTCGTTCTTCAGGCCTCTCTCCCCTAGATGCTAGTTTCTGAGCACCCAACATCCTATGTTGGTTCCGTGAACTCGGGTCGTATCTCTGTATCTCCTATTGTGTGGCTTCATTTGAACCATCTGGCGTGAACTCTCCTTCTTGCTATGACCTTGAGCATTACAGAGGGTAGGTATCCTTAGTCTCAAAGTCTTTGTAGACACCCACGGTAATTTTCCATATCTTCATGAGAAGGGTATTATGGTCTCATGTGACAACATATATAATATTAGTGTAAGAGCAAAAGCAATTGACATTGACAGGTTTAGAAACCCTGGATAACTATAAAGTGTTCCAAGCAATGTCTCAGCTGGACAGAAGCACATAAAGGGAGGAAACAATTATGACCATGGTGACTTTCTCAATGACAAACCAAGGAGGGCATGCCCATCCTGAAAGTAATGCCATCACATTTCACTTTATGAGAAAATAGAGGTATCAGGTTTAGAAATTAAATAGCTTATCAATCATAGATATTAAGGTTATTAATTATTAAAATTCTAATCATGCATTAAGGTACTTTAAACATTTAAAAATACACTGAGCTTCTAACAAATTAAATTTTCCAAAAAGAACATTGGTTGAAACCAATGGAAGTTAATTTCTCTGGGCCTCCCTTTCCTCTTTTGTTTGGCAGAACATTTTTTATTATGCTTCTTAGTAGTTTAAAAAGTCTAAGTCATTGTATGCCCTCTGCCACTCTGAACAAGGGCAAGCTCATATGTATTACACCTCCATTTACAGAATATTTATGGAACACTTGCCATGTGCCAGTCACAATTCTAGACTCCGGGCATGTAAAGATGACAGATAAAATCCAGGTTCTTATGGAACTCAGAATCTAGAGAGGACATTAGGCCTGGAAATATAAAGTTATGGTTCGTCTTGCCCTGGCCCGTGTGGCTCACTTGGCTGGAGCATCGTCTCATAGACTGAAAGATTGCAGGTTTAATTCCAGGTCAGGGCACATACCCAGGTTGCAGGTTTGATCCCCAGTCAGGGTGCATATAAAAAGGCAGCCAATCCATGTTTCTCTCTCACATCAATGCTTCTCTCACTCTTTGTCTCTCTCTTCCTTCCTCTCTCTCTAAAGACAATGAAAAAATGTCCTTGGGTGAGGATTAAAAAATATTTTAAATTATAGTATGTCTTGATAAGTGCTCAAATGGTGGTATGATTATGAATAACATGATCACAAATAAGGGAGAACAAAGAAGGTGAAATTTGGTCTAGATATTGAAAAATAAAAATGCTTTTCCAAGAAGGGAAGTGGTGAAAGAGCATTCCAGTAATGGGGAGTTACAGGTGAAAAGACCATGTGCCTGTGGACTAGCAAGTAGCGGGGGATTTGGGCATTAAGGCCTTGGACGGGTGGGGAGGGTGTGATGGTGGGAGACAAGGTTCTGCAGACACCCTTCATGGCCTCCTGGAGCTGAACCCTAAAATGTGGGTCCAAATCTTAGTTTTGCCTTTTCCTTTTGTGCTCTTGGGCACATCAGTCTTTGGAGCCACCATTTCCTTATCTCTAAAATGAGGACCATAACACCTATTTCTTATTGCTGTTGCAAGGAGTAAATAAGGTCATAAATGGGAAAGCACCACTTAAGTTCCTGCCTTGCCACTTACTGGTTATGGGACATTAAGCCAGTTACTTAATCATTCCGAGCCTCGATTTCCTCATGAGACTAAAATAAAAATAACACTTACATTAAGTTACGTTTAGAATTTCACGGCAAGCATTCCCCCTCCGAATAATCAGTATGCATCTCTCTTTCTGCTAAGAAGCATTGTAGAAGAAGCTGTGTTTTCCTTTCGCCTCCCTGGCTGCCAGGAAGCTCGGAAGCAAGGCCAATGTGAGCATGTCCGCCAGCAGCTCCTCCAGGGCTGCACTCGCCATGGTATTGCTCTTTAAGGTTGCGCTTTGTTTAAATTTTTGGTTCTTGATTCTTTTTTTCACTTACCTGCTTCCTCTCCATGAAAATATATACTCTTAGGAGACAGGAATTTTAATGCTTGCAGAATATCCTTATGATGGAAGCATCTTTATTTAACCAAACTCTTGTTGCTAGAAACTTAATGATTTCCTATCCTTACATTTAGACAGAAGACAGAATGACAGAAAAATGGGAAAATGAAAATAAAGAGGTATACTTATACACAAATCAAGACGCAAAATTATGGCAGTGTGGTGTTAAATAGCACCCGGACCTTTCAATTTATTATTATTAATTTTTAATTATACAAATAACATAAGAATACATTCTCCTTGTAAAAAACCGAACATTGTTGATAAGGCTAAAGTCCTTTGGGAGCTCCTGACCCCAGTACCCTCCCGGCCTCCCCAGGGGAAAACATTATTATCACTTTATTAGTTTGGTGTAGAAACTTTTCTGCCCTTTCATATATAGCAGGTATATGTATATGTATATGTATATGTACACACACACACACATATATAATCCCAAAGAGAATGGACTCATCTTCTTTGTATTTAGACAGCTAATCTTCGTGTCGCCTTTCAAATTTATGATTACTTTTTAAGACAAACCCCATGTATATAAGTGAAATAATTTATAAAATCTAAGAGAAAAAAGGTATCCATGAGAAATATCTTTATTGAAACTCCACAGCCTATAAGATAATAGAAAGCTTATATTTGCCCAGCAATTTCCAGCTATCTTCTCTCTTCTGGCTTAGTCTCTGAGTACCGAGGGCTTTCAGGAGTTGCCGGGGCAGTAGGCACACTTTGTGCCAGAGGGTGAAGGTGAGAAGGAAAGATCCCTGGAGATCCCTCCCAACTCCCTTTCTCCAGATGGGTATATCAAAGCCCAGGGTGGAAGATATGAACTTCTAAGGCCATATGACTCAGTAGCAGCCAGGTAGAAACCCAGAGTCAGTTAGAAACCCAGACTCTTAATTCTCTGTTGGTGCCCTTTCCTGCTTTCTTTTCAGGAACTTGTCCACAGGACAACCTGTGTGCAATCACTCAGAGATGCTAAGCTAATACTTCGACCAATCTTGTGTACATATTGTGTGCATTACAGAGGGTGTAGAAAAACTGAAATTGAAGGATATTGTAGGGATGTGTTCATTCATTCCCTTATCTGGATGTTCACAGAATACATCCTCTATGCCAGGAGTTGTGATAGGTGACATACGGACACAGAGAGGCATCTGACGTGGTCCTGCCCTGTGGGAGCTCACAGCCTATTTGAGGACACACGACATGCACTACAATAGCTGCAGTGTCGCTTCTAAACAGCTAAGTACCACGGGAGAGGTGGAGAGTGCAGAGAGAGCTCAGACACCACTGCATCTACAAATGGGGCCCGAGAGAAAGCTTCTTAGAGCAGGTGGCACCTGAGTGGGCCATGAAGAATGATTAGGTTAGATGAGGGCCAGTAAGTGAAGGGAGCTCCAGGCATGGCAAGGTGCTGAGGAAGAAAAGCACGGAGGGTTTCAGGGAAAAGGCAGAGCTCAGGTTAATGGGCAATGAAAGGTTGCTTATAAAGGGAGCTGGAGCCAGGTTTAGCCCCTTGCCCGGGAAGCAAATCTGGTAGTCTTTACTAGAGTGCATGTCCTTGAAGAGAGATAGGTGGTCTCACATCTCTGAATCCCCTTTATGCCTGCCAAAATCATGCTTACATTATATTATTATGGATCATATTATATTATACTATATAACATTATATTAAAAATATTTAACATTATATATAGCATATACATTATATGTACATATTACACAATATAATAGCTACGCATACATATATTTAGAAGGGAGGAGGGGGGAGATGTGAAGAGGGAAAGAGGGAAAGAGGGAAATAAGTAGACAAAAAGGCAAGGAAATTACCTTCTCCTGTCACCCCCCCCTCCTTCCCTGGAGATACTGTGTTTCCTCATTCTAGGAGTCTAAATAAATTGTCAATTCAATCTTGTGTGATAATGTGGATGTGTCACAAGTGATTTGACTGCGTGCTCTAGTATGGTAATCACTATTTATTACCTCTTAGAAGTTACAAACAGCTTTGCTATTCTCCCCCTCAACAGGAATGTGTGACTGTCACGAATCCCTCAGGAACCAGGAACAAACACTTACCAAATTCACTATTCGTAGGGGAAAAGAAAATCCTCTCTAATGATCAGTATGCAATACAATTCCCTTCAAATTAGCAAAACTTTTAAATGAATGAGAATATGCATAAACATGATTGGGTTGTTTCACTTTGTATGAATAAAGTATGTATAAAGAATCTTAAAATGTTTATACCCCAGACAATAATGAACATTTCTACAGATTTATCCAAAGGAAAAAAAATCTGAAAAGTGGACAGAGTATTAAATATAAGGGTGTTCATCTCACTATTATTTATCATAGGGAGAAATTAGAAAATATACAAATGTCTAGCATGAAGGTTATGACTAAGTAAATTATAATCTACCCAGCCAGTGAAGCATTACCATGCAGCCCTACAATAAATATTCATGGAAAAGTTCTTAATGACATAAAAATATATGTGCATGTATGTGGTTTGTTTATCCCTAAATACTTCATGTGCTTTCTCTAAAAATAAAGGCTTTTTCACGTAACAATAATCATATTAGAAAATCAATAATGATATATTATTATTTAATCCATAGACATAAACATTTCACCATTGTTCCAGTACCATCCTCTATAGCAAAAGGAAAAGAATATTTCTTCTGGTCCAGCATAAAATTTAGGATCACATGTTGCATTTAGTTGTCATGTCTCTTTAGTCTTCTTTTTGCTAGAATAATTTCTTAGTTTTTTTCTTGTCTTTTATGATTTTGGTACTTTTTAACATTACAGGTCAGTTATTTGGTAGAATGTCACTCACTTTGGGTTTATCTGATGTTTCCTAATGATTAGATTTTGGTTATACCTATTTGTCAGAAACATGACAGAATTATGTTGTGTCCTTACCAATTAGGAGTCACATGATGTCTCCTTGTCACATCACCGGTGATGTTAACTTTGATCACTTGATTAAGGCGGTGACTCGTCAGCCTTCTCTGCTGTAAACTACTTTTCCCTTTATAACTAATAAGCATCTTGTGGGGAAATGCTTTGAAACTATGCAAATATCCCATTTCCTGCTAAATTTTTACCCACTAGTTTTAGCATCTGTTGATGATACTTATTTGAAAGATTTATTACTATGGTGATTGCCAAATGGTGACTTTCTGATTCCAACAATCCTACCTCACTTCCTAGTTGTAACTCTACCCTAAGGAAGAACTTTCACTTCTCCCCCATTTATTTATTTTTTTAAAATTTCTATTTATTGATTTTAGAGAGAGAAGAAGGGGAGAGAGACAGAAACATCAATTTGTTGTTCCACTTATTTATGCATTTATTGGTTGCTTCTTGTATGTGTTCTGACTGGGGACTGAACCCACAACCTTGGCATATAGGGATGACACTCTAACCAACTGAGCTACCCGGTCATGTCCTCCCCCATTTATTTATTCATTATCTAATATCAGCATGGATTCTTATTTTATTTTTATTCTATGAATTATTATTTATTATATCATTATTTATGTTGATGTTCAAATTGTTCCAGATTTGGCCAATGCCAGTGGGAGCTCTTTCAGCTCTTATGTGTTGTTTTATTTTAAACTATAAACACATCATTTTTATGGCACTTCCATACTGTCTGAAGCAACAAATGTTCTAGGCTTATCTTGTACCGTCCATGTCTCAGTTCAAGAATTAGTCATTTGTCCAAAGAAGCCTTGGTTACCTGGAGTGGATAATAGTATGTAGGAACAAAGACTGGGGCAATAAATATACAGTTTGATATTAAAATGTCATTGCCTCTGGGCCCTGTCAGCAGTCACAACTAGGAAACCCACACGTACACTTATATTTGCATATCTGAAAATATGTTTTTAATACAATAATCGGTGATTAAGTGAAAAAATACAGAAAAAATATATGTATGACAGAGCCCACCCACAACCTTAGAAATGACAGAAGGATGAGCTACATGTTCAAAAACAAGAATGGGCTTTCTTTATGGCCTTTCTTTATGGTAAGAGCTTTGGGGTAAGCACTTGGATTAATGAAAAAGGGCCATGTAGTGAATGGCTGTCAAAGTCTGGAAGGAATGAGAAACATCCAAGCCTAGAAGACCAGCTGCTGAGGTTTCCACCCAGCAGCAGGTCCTGCCCATCAAAACAGTATTGGATACAAGTCCCAGCAGCTGTTTTGCTCCTCCTTATAAGCAAACCGCACAACCGGAGGGAGCCATCAGCCTAACAAGACATTACAGCTGCAAAAATGCACATATGGTCAAGAATCACCAAATGCGTGCAGCGCACAGTGCTATGGTTTTTTAAAAAAGATCACAGAGCCAACAAACAGATGCATGTACGTCTGAGGAAAGAGAGTAAATAGGGTAACGAAAACTAGACTTAAAAATAAATGTAATTATAAACCCTTAGAGATATAAAGAAGAGTATTTTGTCCATGAAACAGGAAGAGCTGGTTGTAAGAAAATTAGAGATTTTGTAGTAAAAGATATAATTAATTGAAATTTAAAAATAGATGGGCTAATAGTAAAATGAGCAATGAGTTAAAAGAGTAAATCATGGAAAGGGAAGATGAAGTCTAGGAATTCTTTTAGAATGCAGCACAAAGTAATAGAGATGGATGGTAAAAAGAAAACTTGAAGACATGGGGAATAGATTCAGAAGTGCCAATATGTATTTTAAAAGAGTTTCAGAAATATAGGGCAGAGATAACAGAGAAAATATAACATTTAAAGAAATAATAACAGAGGTTTGCCTGAATTTTTTTTTAAATTCTTTAGATTGAAAGGATTAAAAAAAGTCTTTAGATTGAAAGGATCTACCAGGTACCAGTAGGATAATTTTTTAAACCCACATATGGACTCATCATAGTGAAATTTCAGAGCATTAAGGATAAGGAAGAAAACCTAAATTAAATGCTCATAAACAAAATCAGATTGACCTACTACAAAAGAATGATGTCAAGTTTCTTCTTGGCAACACCAGCTCATTATCTTGAAAATGTTAATATAATGAACACTTAAATTTATTATTTAATAGCCAAATTATTATTTTAGATGTGAGGATGAAATAGAGGCATTTTCAGATATAGAAGTACTCAGGAAGTTGACTTGCCTTTCCCTCTCTAGAGTCCTTCTGAAAACAAAACTAAATAAAAGAAAAATAATTAGATGTTGTGCTCCTGTGAAGAAAAAAAATAAATCCAAGAAGAAACAGTGCCATACAAAAAAACAAAGGCAAATAAAGAATTTAAGAAACCTTAATAAAAACTTTCCCAAAATTATAAAATAACAACCTGAAGCTAACATTTCAGATGTCAGAAAAGTAAAACCGGGTAAGGAATAACTCACAAAAAGTGGAAGGAACTTAAAAAGCTTCTTGTCAACATTTTTGCCTTGTTTAGGTGAGAACATGCATACCAATGAATCCTTTAAAAACATATTTGTAAATGTGTATTAAAATGAATTTTAATAAGCACATGAAAAGATGCTGAACATCTTTAGTCATCAGGGAAATGCAATTCAAAACCACAGTGAGAGACCACTTCACATTCACTAGAATGACTATAATAAAAAAAAGATAATAGTAAGTATTGGTGAGGATATGGAGAAATTGAAACCCTCATCCATTGCTGATGAGATTGTAAAATGATATAGCCACTTTGGAATGTCATTTGGCAGTTTCTCAAAATGTTAAATATAGAGTTATGAGGTTTATCTCAGGGATGATAAAATCTTCTGGAATTAGTGGTGATGGTTGGACAACTACAGGAGTATATCAAAAACATTCAATTGTTCAGTTGGAAAAGATGAATTTTATGGTAGATGAATTATATTCTAATAAAGCTGTTTAAAAAATGAGTGTTGCAAAGAAATACTATTTGGGCTTAAAAATGAAAGGAAATTCTTACATGTTACAACATGGATGAATCTTGAAGACATTATGCCAAATGAAATAAGCCTGTCACAAAAGCACATATATTGTATGATTCCACTTATACGAGATACTTAGAGTAGTCAAATTCATACAGACAGAAAGTAAAGTGATGGTTCCTAGGAGCAAGGGGAGGATGGAATGCAGACTTAATGTTTAATGGGAGAGATGAAAATGTTCTGGTGATGGATAGTGGTGATAGTTGCACAACAATGTGAATGTACTTACTGCTATAGACCTGTACATTTTAAAATGGTTAAAATGGTAAACTTCATTTTATGCACATCTTTCCACAATAAAAGAATGAATGTTAACCACTAAAATAGAATATGCAACTCTCAAATCAGTAGATGAAGAAGTTGAATAGATAAAGGCTAATGTTTCCCCCAAAATCCAAGAGAGTAAGGGAAAAAAATAAAAGAAACTCAAGGTAAGCATGGAAATGGAAAATACAAATAAGGTAGTCAGGAACAAGTGCAAGAATATCAATAATTATAAAAACATGAATGGTTAAACTCACCTATTAAAAGAGTTTTCATTTTGAATTTTTAAAAAATACAGGATATATATTATTTATGTTGAAAATATACTTCAAAAAATTACACAGGAAAATTGAAAAAAACACCAGGCAAATAATTAGCAAAATATTTTTATATTGATAAAAAGAATAATTTACCAAAGGTTATAACACTTGTGAGACTGTATGCACCTAATAACATAGCTATGAAATATACAGCAAGATTTTATAGAATTACTAAGAGAAATTAATAAATCTTTTTTTATAATGAGAGATTCTAACTCTGTGCATCCCTCATATCTGACAAATAAGACAAAAAATATAAAGGTAGAGAATATCTGAGAGCAAAAATGTATTAGTTTACATTACATTAATATCTGTAGCAAATTAACTCTCAAATATCAAGAGCTTAACCCTTAAACATTAGAGGTTTATTTCTCTTTTGTTTGAAGTCCAGTCTTTGGTCATGGAGTCTCTACTCCACACAGTCATTCAGGTATTCAAGCTGATAGATACTCTGCCAGCTTCAAAATGTGGCTTCTAAGGTCACCTGGATGTTGAGATCCAACAGTCATGGTAAGAGAGAGAATGGAGAATTACATGTGAACTGGTCCTGGAAGTGATACATAAAATTTCTGCTTACATTCCATTGGCCAAAACTCAGTCACATGGCCACAGTTATTGCTAGAAAGGCTAGGCAATGTAGCCTAGCTGTGTGCCTAGGCATACAGTGAAAACAGGTTTTGTTTATTAGTCAGCTAATCTTTAACACCAATTAACAACCTATGAATCTAACGGATACATGTAGAACTCTGAATTCAAGAGAATGTATGGGTTTTTTTTCCCAAACACAACAGAACATTTACAAAAACTGACTATTATGTTGCACAGTAAGTTTCCAAAAAAATTTTTTAATGGACATAATACATTTATTGATGATACAGAAATAAAAGTAGATGTCAACAACAATATAAAAATGGCTAGAAACTTGTATACATGTGGAAAAAATTAAAAAGATGTTATTTATTTATTTTTAGAGAGAGAGGAAGGGAGGGAGCGAGAGCGGGAAAGAAACATTGATGTGAGAGAGAAACATTGATGGGTTGCCTCTCACATGCACCCCGACAGGAGACCGAACTTACAACTCAGTCATGTGTGCTGACCAAAACTGAACCAGCGACGTTTCGCAGGATGACACTCAACCTACTGAACCACACCAGTTAGGGCTACATGCAGAAATTTTAAAGCACAGGTCTAAAGAATTAATGGGTTGAAGAAAAAAATCATAACAAAATTAGAATCGAATAAAGTGCTGCTTTAAGATTCAAATTAATTGTCAAGAAAATACATGGACTCACATGAACTTATTACAAAATAAAAAAGGACTAATGATAAATGAACTTAGCATTAAGGCTGCCATACCAAATTACCACAAACTTAGTGGTTTAAAACAAGAAAAACTTACTGTCTCAGAGTTCTGGAGGCTACATGTCTGAAATAAAGGTACTGGCAGGACTATACTCTCTCTAAAGGCTCCACGGGAGGATACTTCCTTGTCTTTTGCTAGCTTTTGGTGATGACAGTCCTTGGCACTCCTTATTTTAGATACATTCCTTCACTCTCCGCTTCCATCATCATATCATGTTCTCCCTGTGTGTCCGTCTCTGGGTCTAAATTTCTTTTCTTTTCTTTTCTTTTTTTTTTTTTAAGATTTTATTTATTTATTTTTAGAGAGGAGAAGGGAGGGAGAGAGAGGGAGAGAAACATCAATGTGTGCTTGCCTCTTGCACGTCCCCTATTTTCCAATACTGGGAACCTGGTCCATAACCCAGGCATGGGCCCCAACTGGGAATCGAACTGGCGACCCTTTGATTCGCAGGCCTGCACTCAATCCACTGAACCACACCAGCCAAGACCAAATTTCTTTTTTCTTACAGGGACACCAGTCATGTTGGATTTTGGGCCCATCCTAATTCAATATGACATTTTAATTTGATTACATCTGCTAAGACCATATTTCCAAATGAAGTCACATTTCTAGGTTCTGAGTGGACAATTTTGGGGGACACTATTCAACCCAGTAAAGAAGTAAATGGGAAACAGACCTACAAAATATAAAGAAAGTAGAATAAAGGAAAATCATAAATATTGTACTAGAAAGCAATAAAATAGAAAAAAATAATTAATAAAAATGATTCTTTCCAAAGGCTTAAAGAAATTAGGTAAACATTTCCGAACTTGATCAAGTGTGACAAAGTGAGGGAAAATTAACATTATATGGATAGACAAAATGGTCAAACTACAATATACTGACTCAGAAGAGATTTTAAAGTTATAAAAGACTACTGAATAACATTATGCAGGTAAGTATGAAACCCAGATGAAATGGAAACAGGAAAACATAAATTATCAGCAATAAAAGAAATGTAAATGATAGCCAAAGATCTGTCTACTAAGAAGATACTGGTCCACGTGGTTCCACTGGAGAATTTTACAATACCATAAGGGAACAGGTTGTTCCTATCTATATTATATAAACTTGTCCAGAGCAAAAAAAAAAAAAAGGAAAAGCTACTTATCTTATTTTCTTGGTAAATGTTCCATGTGAGCTTGAGAAATCTTTATTCTGCTGTTGTTGGATGAAATAATCTATCGCTGTCAATTATACTCAGTTGTTGGATGGTGGCGTTGAGTTCAACTGTGTCCTCTCTGATTTTCTGCTGCAGAATCTGTCCATTTCTGAGAAAGAGTTTTGAAATCTCTGTGTAGTAGGTTCATCTATTTATCCTTGCAATTCCATCAGTTTTGGCCCCATGTAGTTTAACGCTCTGTTTAGGCACATGCATGTTAAGAACTGTGTCTTCTTGGAGAAATGGCCACTTTTATCATTATAGAATATCTTTCTTCATATTTGGTCACTGTCTTACTTCGAATTCAGCTCTGTCTGAGGTTAATATAGCTACTCCTATATTGCTTAGTGATATATTTTTCTCCATCCATTTACTTTTAACTTATACATGACTTTATATTTAAAGTAGGTTTCATATAAACAACGTGTAGTTGGGCTGTGTTTTTTGATCCACTCTGATGATATCTATTTTTAACTGGTGCATTTAGACCACTGACACACAAAGAATTATTGATAGAGTTGGATTAATATCTATCATATTTTTTACTGTTTTCTATTTGTTGCCTTTGTTCTTCGTTCTTATTTGTGCCTTCTACTCTTTTGCTAACTTAAAACTTTTTGTGGTTTTAATTTAGCGATTTCTATGATTCCATTTTTTCTCTTTTCTTAATATATCAGTTAATATTTTTTTTTAGTAGTTTCCCTAGAATTTGCAGTGTGCATTTACAACTAACCCAAGCCTACTTTCAAATAACACTATATCACTTCACAGGTAGTGTTAAGTACCTTATAATAACAAAATAATCCTAATTCCTTCATATTGTTCCTTGTATCATTGTCATTCATTTCCCTTATATATATGCATACATAGGAATATTCATAAAATGTATACCTAAGCATACATAATCAAATACATTGTTATTGTTATTTTGAACAATTATCTGTTTTTGGATGAAATAATCTATTGCTATCGATTATACTCAGTTGTTGGATGATGGCGTTGAGTTCAGCTGTGTCCTCCCTGATTTTCTGCTGCAGAATCTGTCCGTTTCTGACACATTAGAATAAGAAAAATAAAAGTTTTATTTTACCTTTATTTATTACTGATTCAATGTTCTTTCCTTTACGTGGATCTGAGTTTTTGACCTGTGCTATTTTCCTTCTCTCTAAAGAACTTTTAAAATTTCTTGCAAGGCAGATGTACCAATAACAAATAACCTCAATTTTTGTTTATCTGAGAAAATCTTCATTTCTCTTTCGCTTTTGATGGCTAATTTTGCAGGATACAGAGTTCTACATTGCTGTTTTTTGTGTTTATTTTTTCTCTCAACCCTTGGAATACTTCACTCCACTTTCTTCTTGCTAGCATGGTTTCTGAGAAGTCAGATGTATTTCTTATCTTTGTTCCTCTATAGTTAAGGTGCTTTTGCCTCTGGCTTCTTTCAAAATTTTTTACCTTTGATTTTTCTGGAATTTGAAAATGATATGCTGAGGTGGAGACTGTTGTTGTTTGGATGTTATTTATCTTGCTCGGTGTTCTCTAATCTTCTGAGCTGGGTTCGGAGTTTCCTGAATCTGTGGTTCTGTATCTGACATTAATTTAGGAGAAATGCTTACTCATTATTGCTTCAAATGTTTTTTTCTGTTCCTTTCTTTCTTCTCCTTCTGATATTCCCATTACATGTATGTTATACCTTATGTAGTTGTCTCACAGTCCTTAGATATTCTGCTATTTATTTTTTTCCAGTCTCTGTTCTCTTTGCTTTTTGGGTTTCAAGGATCCTGTTGATATATCCTGTAGCTCAGAGATTCTTTCCTCAGTCATGTCCAGCCTACTAATAATCACATCAAAGGCATTCCTCAATTCTGTGACAGTGTTTTTTATTTATTTATTTTTTTATCTCTAGCACTATTTTTTTTGGTTCTGTCTTCGAATTTCCCTGTCTCTGCTTACACTGCCCTTGTGTTTTTGCATGCATACTACATTACCTATTAGAATCCTTAGCACATTAATCATAGTTGTTTCAAATTTCCAGTCTGATAATTCCAAAAACCCTGCCATGTCTTGTTCTGATACTTGCTTCATCTCTTCAAAATTGTACTTTCTAACTTTTGGTATGCTTTTTCATTTTTTCCAAATAGCCAGACATGACATACTGGGTAAAAGAAACTGCTTTATTAATCATTAAACAGAATTATTTTTAAGAATTACCACATAATTACTCTGTACAAGGAAAAGAAGTATGGAAAAAAGACTGAAAGGAAATGTACAACAATGTTGAACAATGGCTACTGTGGACTGATGCTTTTATAGGTGATTTTATTTTCTGCTTTTTTTTTCCTTTGTGCTTTACACATTTTCTGAAATGGCCATGTGTTACTTTATAATTAGCCATGAAAATGGAAAAGAAAAATAAAGGGTCTTTAAAAACCCCACTGTCAAATCCAATCTTTAAAGAACAGTGTGCTTACTCCCTTTCTCCCTAAAGGAGGCCCTGACATTTAGAAACTATATAAAACAGCCTGAAGTACCATTTAATCCTATTACTCTTCTGGACCTCTTACAAACCAGGGGATGATCCTTTGGCTCTTCAAAAATAAATCTCCCAAGGACACGGGGCTTGTCTGTAACAGAGGAGGATGAAACTCCCAGGCCAGTGCTCCTCCCTCTGCACCATCTGGCACCTGGGAATTTCATTAAACTCTGCCGGAGCCAGCCAACAGCCAAACTTTCAAATTCATCTTCTAAGAGAATATTACTCGCTCTTAGGATCACTCCGCTATCGAGCCACTACCCGCTCTCTGGGTTCAGTGTCCTTCTCAATAAAACGAGGGAGTTGTGTTGTCCCAGCAGAGCTGGCAATTCCAGGTTTCTAAGACAACCTAGACCCCCATTCTCTTTCCTCTCGCTCAAGGTTTCTGCTTCTTTTGGGGGCCCTGGTGTGGTCTTCGCAAGCTGTTTTCCATCCTAGTTCTGCCACGAACTCATTTGTTGGGTGTCCTTAAGCAAGTCAGTGGCCGTCTGAGGATCTCAGTTTTCCTATCTGTACAATGAAGATTTGGGCCCAGACGAGGTATTTTTACGTTCTGGGTAGTGCAAGTCTGAATCCGGGGGAGGATGGATAGGAAAAGCAGCCCCCTGGGTGTCTGTTTTGCATACTGGAGTTCTAGGTAAGATTTCCTTTGAAACAAGGATCTGTTGATACAAACCTGCTTGAAAGTCACGGGGGCCGGGAGGCTTGACAAGTCCTTTCCCAGAGGACTTGACATTCTATTTCTCCCGGGACTCAGGACTCCTGCTTGCGTCCCCCATTTAAGGGCTGGGCTGTAGGAAACAGAAGTCGCCTGCGCTTCTACACGGTGTGAAGATCAGAGATGCTCTGATCCACTCAGCCAGCTCAACCACTTCTCCCCCACCCCCCACCCCTCCCTGTCACCTAGGCAACCTGACTGGGGCATTGGGCCTGCAGTTCCTCCTCCTCCCTCCTTCCCCACCCACTCAAACTCCGGGCCTAGTTCTCAGCCCTCTCTCTCTGTGCCCACAGCTTTTCCGAGTTCCACCTTTAGGGCTGCCTTTGTGAACATGTTAGCCGCATTCCAAGCGCGGGCAGAGCACAGTCTGTGCCTTCGCTTGACCAGGGAGCCTAACAGCAACTCGAAAACAGCAGTCTCCACCCCCACCCCTAAAATAATCCTGGTTTGCATGCTGAATTTGCCTGTTTTGCTGGCAGCCTGTTGCAAGCAAAGGGTCTGAGTTTGCAGGGCAGCTCTGGGAGTTCTGGGAGGCCTGAGTTGGTGCTGGAGGAGACCAGTATTGCAGGGGCGTGGGGGGAGCAGAGGGACTGGGTGTCCCTAGCGGCTCTCCGCTCCAGATGGGAGGTCAGGGGCAAAGGGTCCTCGGTTTTAATTTACCTCGAGTTATCTCCGTGACCAGGCAGCGAGAGCTGGGGGCCTGGGTGGTTTGGAGTCCAACTGGGCTCATGATCACGGTTAAATGGGGGCAAAGGAGGAGGGGTGGAGATTGGGGAGCTGGAAGAGATGGACAGGAAGCTTCATAGAAGGAACTCGCTGGAATTCGGGCCTGCAAATTATGCTGAAAAAACTCCCCGGTTCAATTAAGGGAATGAACTGGGCTCTCAATAAATACCAAAGGGGAAATGCTAAGCAGGGCTGAATCTCAGCCCTAAGGAGTTGCATTGCAGGACCTTGGGAATGTCCCAGATACTCAGCAATTAAAAGGGAGTGGCAGAAAGTGTATGGGCTTGAGCAAGGGTCGAATATTGATAAAGCAGTTAGCGCTAATGCACAAAGTCAGCAGAGCTGCAAGGTACGAGATCAATACACAAAAATCTGTTGTATTTCTATACACGAGCAATTAAAAACTCTAAAATGAAATTAAGAAAACAGTCCCATTTATAATTGCATCAAAAAAATAAAAGGGTATATCAGAACTATCCATATTTTCTGCTAAATTTCTTCTGTAAATCTAAAAATTCCTCCCCAAAATACTTCATTAATTTTTTTAAATTTTGGAATAAATTTAACCAAGGAGATGCAAGACTTATATTATAAACATTGCTGAAAGAAAATAAAGGAGCTCTAAATAAATGAAAAAACATTTTAGGTTCATGGATTTGAACACATAATATTGGGAAGATGGCAACACTATGCAAAGCAATGTAGTCCTATCAAAAAGACCTATTCAGTGCCATTCCTATCAAAATCCCAAAGGCTGTTTTTGGTGGAAGTGAACAAAGTGATCCTAAAATTCATACGGAATTGCAGAGAACTGCAAATAACCAAAACAATCTTGGAAAAGAACCAAGTTGGAGAAATCACCCTTCCTGATTCCAAAATTTACTATAATGCTACAGTAATCAAAACAGTGTGAAACTGGCATAAGTATAGACATATAGACCCACGGAATAAAATTGAGGTTCCAGGAATAAACCCGTTCATCTATGGTCAATTGATTTTCGAAGGATGTAAAGGCTATATTCAATGGGAGAAGAGTCTCTTCAACAAACTGTGGTGGGGAAACTAAATATCCACATTCAAAAGAATGAAGTTTGAACTCTGCCTCATACTCTATTTTAAAACTAACTCAAAATGAATCAAAGACCTAAGTGTAAGTACATACAACTCTTAGGAGGACATATAGGGGTAGATAGATCTCCATGATCTTAAATTTGGTAGTGGTTTCGGGAAATGACACCAAAAGCACAGGAATAAAAGGGAATAAAGGGTAAATTGAACTTTGTCAACATTAAAAACTTTTGTTCATCAAAAAATGCTATCAACAAAGTGCAGTGACAACCCTCAGAATGAAACAAAATGTTTGCAAATCATATATCTGATTAGGGAGTTGTGTCCAGAATATATTAAAAATTCCTACAACAGCCCTGGCTAGTGCAGCTCAGTGGATTGAGCATTGGCCTCAGCCCACACGAAGGGCATACCTCGAGTACCCAGCCTGGGTGATAGGGGAGGTTGTGCCACTGAACCCTACAGGACACCTACTACATTAAGCCATGGTACCAAGAGAGGGAGTCATAACAGCTCTACCTAATACATAGATGCAAACACAGGGAGGCTACCAAAATGAGGAGAAAAAGAAACATGGCCCAAATGAGATACTAGGTCAAAATTCCAAAAAAGAACTAAACAAGATAGAGATAAGCAATCGATGAGAGAAAGTGTTCAAAACACTGTTTATAAGGATGCTCAAAAACTGGGCCCTGGCTGGCGCAGCTCAGTGGATTGAGTGCCAAACTGGGAAGCAAACTGTGGCTGGTTTGATTCCCCAGTCAGAGCACATGCCTGGTTGTGGGCCAGGTCCCCTAGGGGGCGCATGAGAGGCAACCACACATTGATGTTTCTCTCTCTCTTTCTCCCTCCTTTCCCCTCTGTCTAAAAATAAAATAAATAAAATCTTTTTTAAAAAAAGTAGCCTCTATAAAAAAAAATTCTTACAACATCAATAAAAAGACAAAACCCCCAGTTTAAGAATGAGCAAAAGACTTGAATAGACATTTTTCCAAAATGTCTGCATAATTTGGTTGTCTTAAGTATTTTTCAAACCTTTGGTCTTAAGCCATCGGTCTTAACATCAACTGAGTGAACTGCAAGCAGTTACAAACATCTCGGACAACGAAAAAGAAAAGAATAGAATGGAAAATAATCAAAGTGCACCATAGGTAATTAAGGTAAGTATGAAATAGTGTGTATCAAACTTCTCTTTTGGTGTGTATGTTCATGCATGCACGCTAGGGAGCATCTGTGTACCAAGTCATGATGTAACATGTATTTCTTGGTGAGGGGTGCAATTTAAAAAGTTTGAAGGCCACAGTTTGGTAACACCCAGAGAATTTAGGAAGGCCCCTGAGCTGAAGGAAGGCAGACCTGATTTGGTGGGCAGAACTGAATGACCTTAAGAAGTTTTCCTGTCCCCTAGCAAAGCTGGGACAGTGGCCTGTACTGGGGACTGTGGGAGGAGGGAGCGTTCTTCGACTGGAAGGTGGAGAGATTCAAAGGGCGGGACAGGTGCCATAATACTTGAATCAAGTCATTGGGACTTGGAAGACTTCACTCCACATGTGCAAACACACAAGTTATCACTTAAGCACAAACCAAGTGCCTCCCTCAAGTGTTTAGCCACCTCTTTCACAGTGTGCCTCTGGATTGGTTTCTGGCTCCCCAACAGCACCCACCCCCACCACCAGCTTTTGTAATAAACCAGGTAGACTCATTTCAGAACTACTGGCTTTTCGGTTCTCCTTATCCTCTCCCTTTTCAGATGTCACCTGTTCCCCTGCTTCTAGCTCCTCCTGGCAGTTTTGGCCCTACACAGACTCCACCGTCTTCCCTAACCCCACCAGGAAAGAGCAGAACCCCTCCCCCATACACACACGTAGCCTCACCAGAGATCTGGCATCACTGTCACAGCCCTGGGCAAGGACTGCCTCCTTTGTGGACAGGCCATGCTGGGGATTTCCCAGCTGGGAATGTGTTCTGAGAAAAAGGTGACAAAAGAGTTGAAAGTGTTGTTGAAAATGTGGGCAATTGACAGACCTGAACTATCATTGGGTGCTGCTTCACCCAGGATTAAGAGGGTGGGAGGGCAAGTTGCCTTCTGCTCTCACTGCACCCTCACTTGTGTCCCCTGTCTGGAGAATGACAGTTCCATGAACACAAAAGCTACAAGGTGGGGTGGGGTTGGGGGACTTGACAGCCGGAGAAGGATACGTTGAGACCCAGTTTTTAAGAACTATTTATGGTTTTCAAAGGGATTCATCAGATTGGAGACTTTAAATCCACTCCCTCTAACAACCTGGGTGTCACCTATGTTGAACATACTTTTATGCTGAATTGCCTATCAGCCATGACCACAGCCAGAGTCTGTGGACCTTTCAGTTCAGCTCTCGAAGCTCCATCTTCCTCACCTGTAAAATGGTTCAAATAGTATCTTTCATAGAAGGTTGTGAGGATAAAATAAACTAACATGTAAAAATACCCTCATGCAGTGCCTAAAGCAAAATAGGCATGCCACAGATGGGTCGGTTATCACATACATCTTTGCAACGATATCACATTTTATAATTGATATCACATTTTATAATTTGGTTGAAAATTAGTAAAAACACATAAAGCAAAATCACCCATAACCCAACTATGCTTAAAAAGAAAGAACTTTACAAAGGCACATAAGACTCCACTCTCTACTTCTTGTATTAACAATTTGCTGTGCATCCTTCTTTATTTTTTTTTCTTCAAGTTTAAATGGGCCTACCCATTGATCATTCTCTATCTCGTCATGCCTTTTTAAGGTACAGAAATTGAATCATGCTATGTATCTGTCTAATTTTTCAACTTGCTTTTTTTCACTTAATATATCATGAACAGTGTATAAGTACAGCCATTTCTTTATTGGGTATTATCTGTCTTTTTAATTTTTTCCAGTCTAACAGACAAAACATAACACTTCATTGCTTTATGTTGCATTTCTCTGACTAAAGTTAAGGTCAATCATCCTTTTATGTCTTTCGGAGGTTTGCATTTTCTCCTCTGTGAATTACCTATTCAAGCCACTTTTCTATTGGGCTTTTCATATTTTTCTTATTGAGTTATGGAGTACTTTTTGCATAAGAAGGACATTTACCTTTGGTCTTTTGCAAATATTTTTCTCTACTTTGTCATTGCCTTCTGACTTTATTTATGGTATCTTTTGCCCTTTATAAGTTTCTTTCTGGATTATTTACAAAGCCTTTCTTTTCTGGTGTTCCTGGGTACATCGTTGTTGGTGCTCTCTCTCCACTTCCTAGTGACAGCTGGCAGTGAATGTCCTCATCGAGCTCTGCTCTGTCCCTCACACCAGCACCTTAGGTTCTTATCTGTCAGCACAGTGTATTAATGTCCGGTGCCGGGAAGTGTTACATTGCCTCAGAAGAACACAGAGAAAGGCAAGAGCAGAGGCGCCAAGACGGTCTGAGCAGGCAGCGAAAGAAGCGGAGTGGCCCACAGATATAGAGAATAAGCTGAGGGTGCCAAGAGGAGGGGGTGGGGATATGGGAATAAAATTTTTGATGTTAAAATTTTAAAAATTCAATAATTCAACAATCGATATGGGAATAATTGATGGTTAATACAGGAAAAACAAACATTGGATCGTGGTTCACGCCATCCACAAAAAAAAATTATTTCAAATGGATGAAATGACTTAAATACAGAAAAGAAGAAGAATGAGGAGGAGGAAGAGGAGAAGATGTGGGGTGGGAGTCTGGGGAGCTAAAGAGGTGAAAAAGCAGAGACGACGAGGGAGAGGAATTCGATGACCTTGAATTGGGCATCTAAAAGTCATGCTAGCTGATACTTTGAATAGGGATTTTAAAGCCAACAGCATCTTGGAAAGGAATTTTGTTTAACTTTTTCAAAACCCATTTTATTCTTTACAAGCACTACAAAGTAGCTGGTCCCCACACCTGGGAGGCATATAAAAACCTCCTGCCAGACCTGAAATGAAAGAAAAAGAAATTGGAAAATAGGACCTCAGCTCAAAAGTATGTCTCCTCTAGAGTAAACTTTAATATATATTCCAGGCTCCATAGATTGAATGTTAATTTTTTTTTTTAATCAAGAAAGTAAGGGTACTTTAGTTAGAGCTAACCTGAGTTCCTTACCTCTCCACAGTTCACCTTCCTGAACCAACAGAAGCAGCCTTGAAGGCACATACATGGGAGCACCTGTGCCTCCATGGAGGGAACCAATCCGTCTTCCTAAAACAACTCTGGGGTAAACAAGACGTGGTTTAGAGGTCTTTCGGGATCACTGCAGCTCTGACGCCGGGAACATTCCCTAATGGCCCTTGGCATCCATCACCTCTGATTTTGGGGCTCTACCATCAGACAACAAAACTACCCTCTACCTCTATTACTTCTACAGCCTCGCTCTACCCTGGGGCTTCTGCCCACTGCCTTCTCTCTGGACATCCACCTGTAGGCTTCTGCCCCCTCCCTAGCCTCCTCAGCATGGGATGCCACTCTTTGAGACTCACGAAAGAGAGGGTCTGATTGGTTCAGTTAGCTACTGATGTCTTTGGGGGACTGTCTCATTGGCTGCTGTTTGATCTGTAGACAGTGCTTGTTGGGTTTGTTGCCTGGCTCTTGCTCCATGGTAGCAGGGCCAAGCAGTGAGTTTTCCTCAAAAGGAGCTCCGTATGAGCCTTCAGGGCCCAGGAACAAAAGAAGCCGTTTTCCAAAACTGACCCCCTCTAGCAGCATGCCCAACTACAACAAGTTTGACATCTGGCTACCCAGTGAATGGTAGATTAGAAGCAGTTAATGATAAAGACGGGAAATGGAAGATGAGAAAGGATTTACAGTCATTAACCGAACTTTATTTTTATTCATTTATTTTGCAGCTCCACTTTATGACAGGGAAGTTAAGGAGGAAGCAGGCAAGTGGGGGCCCCGCAGAAAATCCCATCATTGAGCAGGACTGCCAAGTCCCAGCTCTGACTGTTGCATGCCAGAGAGGATCTGTGTCCTGACTCCTTTGGTTCATCTTATGGACCCAGACCCTTGCTACTTGGGGCTGAGGTAAGAAATGACCTTTCCTGTTTTCCCCAGGGACTCCAGCAGAGTGTCCACACTGCGCTCAGAGTCGACGTAAACTTCTTACTGGACCGGTCAGTGTCAAACAGATCTCCTCCCAGCTTTTTGAAAGCTGCATTCGTGCAGCTTTCACAGGTCATGTCCACGAAGAACTAGTGATTCTTCAAAATTCTGATTCTTGAACTATGTATGGGGTTGTCTCAGGACTGCCAGTGACTCTAACGTGAGTGGGTCGCCATGCCCTAGCCAAACATTATTAATCAACCAATATGCGTTAACATTCAACAATAGTTCTCACTTTCTAAGCAAAAAGACATGATTGCTAAAAGCGTACACTGAGAAAACAGGCCAAAAATTACAATACAAAACAGTAGAGTTGAAATATAAAAACTCAAGAGCCAATTAGGGCCATTTAGGGTCAGGGCAAGCCTTGTCTCCTTCAGGCACCCCAGTCTACCCCTACTTTACAGCCTTGAATAATACTCGAGTTTCAGAATAAACCTGAGCCCTGGGGATATTAAACTGGGTACTAAAGACTCAGTGATTAAAAATAACTTATGTTTTTTATTACTGATCTGTCATCCCCCCCATCCCCTTTGTTCGACTGACAAAAGTCAACTACAAGCCAACTATTTGTACAACCTTTGTGTGGACATCGGGCTATTCATGCTTTTTCACAGTCTGTCCCAGACACTGCTGGGTCTGTGCCATTAGACATGGGTTCCAGGCATAAATTCCTTCCCTAGATATTCCATACCCATCTTCTTCACTAATAACTACGGCTTCTGTTGCCTCTGCTATTGGAAGTCATACTTACAGGGTGCCAACGCTGTCCCAGGCGCTTTACATAGACTAATACTTTGACAACCTTACGGTGCCGAGGCAAGGTGCCTGCGAAGGTGTGCTAATCCCACGGGGGTGGAGCAGATGTTAACGCCTTGAGAGAGAGTTAACCAGGCTAGGAGCAAAAATGGCATTTCCTAATCTTCCAGGCAGGCCTGGGAGCAGCTTAACTGGGTGGTTCTTGCTCAGGCTCTCTCCTTCATGTTCTCCTTAAATATTTATAAAGGTTTTTTTGTTTGTTTATTTGTCTTTTTGCTGTTGTTGAAATTCCAGGAGAGAGCACTAAAGGGAAGAGGCAGCGACCTGTGAGCAGGAGGAGTGGGACCGAGAGTAGGAAACGTCCACTTGGAGGACGAAGCCAGTGCTGGGCCAGCCCCCTCCTCCACTCTGCCTCTCTCTGCTCTCAGCAAGGCTCCTTCCAGAGCCGACCCTGGGGGTCCTGGGCTTTGCTATTATGAGGGAAGCAAGGTCCCTTCCATACCTACAGTATGTATATATTTGCCAGAGAATTCAATTCGGGATAGTCTCAACAACCATGTCTTGAGATTATTCTAAACTCAATCTGGTATCTATGTGGATTCTTAGCAATCTTTCAGATTTAGCATTAAAAAAAAAAATCCAGGATCATTATTAAAAACAGCTGTAACTAACAATGTGACATCATTTCTAAACTCTATGTGTCACTCAGGATCCCTGCAGGGTGTCAGTGTAATTTGAGGAAAGTCTAATGACGAGACTGTTTACGGAAGTCCAGCACCCTGGGGCTAGCAACAGTGAGGAGCCTTCACCACCCCTTGGCGCAGAGGACAGACAGGAGGAAGCCCTGATCAGTAACAAGACAGGAAACGTACAAAGAAGGTCTTCAGACAGGGGCTGTGGCCTTAAGCAGAGGCACAAAGTCCTATCATGGTAACCAGGCACAGGAAATTAAAAAAACATCTCTCTCCTCACGTTCCCCTGGTCCTCCTGTCTCTCACCCGCATTTTCCAGTTGCCAAACTCTACCAGGAGCCTGAGCACGAGAGCTATGAAGGTCAGTCTTCGGGGGCACTGGAGAGAATGGGAAAAGGCGAGGGGCGATAGAGAGGGGCAAATAGGAGATGCCCGGTGCTTCTGACAGCAATATTAATAATAGTTATATTGTTAAATTAATTATGCAATGACAGCAATATTAATAACACCTTTCCGTTTGAGCCCCTGCTTCGTGCTCTTTATGCCCTGCTTGTCTTTTACAGATAAGGAAATGATGGTTCACAAGCTACTGTGATGTTCGGTGTCCTTGTAGAAAAGCAGTGGAGGTTACCCTCTGTGAAGGAAATTCATAAGAATTAAAATAAAAACACATGACCTCAGGCATCGGGGGTATATTAGTTATCTATTGTTGCTAACAAATTACCCTAAAGCTTAGTAGTATAAAGTAATAAACATTTATCGTTTCACACAGTCTCGGTCCGTCAGGAGCCGCTTGGCTGGCGGTTCTAGCTTAGCATCTGTCCTGAGAGTGTCGAGGTTGTCCAGCACTGCGTTCATCTGAAGGCTGGGTTTGGGCTGAACATCCTATGTGGCCCACTCACTTGTCTTGCAAGTTAGTGGGGGTTTGGGGATTTTGGGTTTTTTGTTTTGTTTTGTTTTGTTTGTTTGTTTGAATCCTCACCTGAGGATATGTTTATGGATTTTAGATTGAGAAAGAGTGGGAGAGAGAGAGAGAGTGAAAGAAACATTTATGTGAGAGAGAAACATCGATTGGTCACCTCCTGTACATGCCCCAACCAGGGATCAAACCCATAACCTAGGTATGTGCCCTGATGTGGGATCTAACACACAACCTTTTGGTGTATGGGACGATGCTTCAGCTAACTAAACCACTAGCCAGGGCAGTGCCAGTGTTCAGCAAGAGGCCTGAATTCCTTCCCACATGGACCTCTCCGCAGGACTGGTAGAGTGTCCTCAGGACACGGGATTTGGCTTCTCCTGGAGTGAGTGATCCGAGAGACCAAACAAAGCAGGGAGGAACCACAGTGTCCTGTGGCCTAGTCTCACAAGTTACACACCATCGCTTCTGCCATATGTTATTTTTGGAAGCAAGTCACAAAGCCCATCCCACCCTCAAGGCAGGCGAGGGGGAGAGGTTAAGCACCATCTCTTAAAGAAAAGACTAGTAGAGAATTCGTGGCTATATTTTAAAACCACCCTATATCACTACAGCAATATCAAAGATACTGTGGTTATATGAGAGAAGAGTTTGGCGAAGGCTTGAAACAACACTGTACCTGTCACCAGTTAAGGGGAAATCTCCCAAGCACATGGTGCTCTGTCTGAAGAAAGAATATGTTAACAGAAGGGGGCTAGTTTCCAAGGCAGCTATGAAAAGATGGCCCAGAGGGATAATACTGTGCAGAGAATGGTGAACCCTGTGCACGCAAGTTCCCTGATACAAGGAAAGTCAAGTTTGGTTGGTGGACAGGAACCTATCATGTTGGATAAAACATCTGTCACGATTGTCTATTTCCTTGGGTGGGAGGAGCCTTCTGGGAGGGCAGTGTCCGAGGCAGTCAGCATGAGGATTTCAGTAAATCTAAAGATCACCTCCACTTAATATCAATTAATTGTTAATTTTGGATGCTCATCAGTGTCGTACGAGGGCAGCTAATGGGATGTGGGCCTGAGCATTTCCAGACCTGCGACGCTAAGGACTGGATAGACGCATGAAAGTAGAGATCCCACCCCACAGAACAGTTACTGCCATGGGTGATATCCTCATCTCACCATGCCTTTCGTTACTGAAGAGCCTCTTGTATAAAAATTCATGTGCCTTTTACCTCCTTGCACCCCGAAAGCAAGATGGGTCACCAGCAGCGTTACTAGAGCCACCCCCGAAGTTCGGCCAGGGTTCTGGCTCTCACTGCATCTGCTCAAGCCAGCACGGGCTGATCTGGAACACAGCCTCAATGTGTGTCCCCAGCATTGCTGTCAGTGCGGAGAACACAGACTTCATCAAACTGGACGAAGTGATCTCCCTTGAATGGCTCAACCAAGATACCTGGCGAAAAAAACGCTAGCTCTTCCCACAGAAAAAAATTTTAAAAACAACTTTAAAAAACTGATGTGATAATAGAGCACTGTTTATGACAGCAAAGACAGTGCAGACAACCCAAATATCCAGCAACACGGGACTAGAAGCATAAACTATGTTACAGCCACACCATGGACTACTACTTCGTTGTAAACAGGAATGAAGAAGACCTTCATAACCAGTGCTCTCCAAAGGAACTTTCCGCAATGATGAAAACATTCTCCTCTGTCCAGTGGTAGCTCCTAGTTACACATAGCTGCTGAGCGCTTGAAATGTGGTTAGTTCAGCCAAGGAATTCAATTTTAATTTTATTAATTTTAGTTTAGAGAACCATGTGTGGCTGGTAGGTTCTTCTATTGGACAATGTTCCTCGATACATTGATATTAGATTAGCTCCAGGTAAGATTGTTAAGTGAAAAAACGAGATGCAGGAAGTGTAGACAATTGTTTAGAGAGTATTACTTTTAGGGTGAGAAGTAAAAAATATATTTCTATTTGCATGAATTTGCACTAAACCACTGAAAGGATAAGTAACAATGGTTACCTCCTGGACAAGGGTAACAGGGTAGATAGGGATGGAATGAAAGTGATGTTTCTCAATGTGTACTTTTCCATATTATTTAGATTTTCACACCATACAAATGTATTGTTTACTCAATAAAATAGAATAAACCAAAATAAAATAAAAGATAAAGGAAAAAGGGGGGAAAATCCATGTGAGGAAATATTTAACATATAAATGTTAAGAATAAGCCTCTCTTCTTTGGGGTGCTCATTGAATTTCTGCTATTAGATAAGGCAAGACAGATAAATCCCATGCTTCCTTTTTCGCCTTAGGTGCCTGGTAGAGCAGAGAAAAATGTAGGGCTCAGCTATCTCACGTCTTAACATTTATCTAGATTTCTAGTATAATCTCTCCCCACAGCCTTACCTTGTTAATTTGGCTTTTCGTTAATTTATCCTTCTTTCTTTCAGTGAAAGCTCATTTTAATCATTTTTCAGGCAAAATAGTCCAAAAAGAGCAAGAATAAACATGAAATACTTGACTTAGGAAGATGAGAAGACAAGAGTGGGCACTCCTGCACATTTTTGATAGAAGTTTAAAATAGCCTTTTTCAAATGTAATTTGGAAGTGTCTATTAAATTTTTTACTGTACGCAGTCTTTAATTCAACAATTCTTCTAGGAATTTGTCTTACAAAATAATTGCAAAAGTGTGTAAGATGTAAGTGCAAAAGACATTCATTGTTCATTACAAATAATAATGAAAAATTATAACCAATCTAAATGTCCATCAATACAGGAACAGTTAAGTAAATTATGAAAAAAACGTGCAGTAGCTAAAAAGAGTGAGCCAGACTTGTGTTTACTGACATTTAATAATGATCAAATTGGATATAATATGTAGGGCAACAGATCTCTAACTCTCTGGTCTCAGGACTTCTTTATACTCTTATAAATTCATAAGGAACCCAAAGAGCTTTTGTTATGTGGTGAATGGTTATGGTATTTATCACATTAGAAATGAAAACAGGGACATTTTAAAAATGTACTTATTAATTTATTTAAACTTACAATAGTAAACTCATTACATGTTTACATAAGTTACATCTTTTTTTATGAAAGTGAACAATAGCAAAGTATAACTTAGAAGGCAGGTATTGCCTCATATTTCTGCAAATGTATTAAATATCTGGCTTAATAAAAGACTGTTGGGTTCTCATATCTGCTTCTGCATTCAGCCTGTTGTGATACATTGTTTTGGTTGAAATATAGGCAGAAAATGCAACCTCATATACATATGTAGTTGGAAAAGGGAGGATTATTCTAATAACCTTTTCAGGAAATTGTGGATATTCTTCTTGTTTGGTCACCAAAATTCTACAAGTGGTAGTTTCTTTTTCTTTTTCTTTTTTTAAAGATTTCATTTAGTATTCATTTTAGAGAGAGGGAGAGATAAAATGAGGGAGAGAAATATCACCGATCAGCTGTTTCCCACACGAGCCCCAACCAGGGACTGAAGCAGCAGCCCAGGCATGTGCCCCAACTGGGAATCAAACAGATGACCTTTGGCTTTGCGGGATGACACTCGACCAACTGAGCCACACTGGGCAGGGCAAGTGGCAGTTTCTTAAAAGTTAGTTGCAATGTGGACTCTGAAACCATATCAGTGAACTTTTCCTACTGTTACATTAAAATCCATTGGTCTTTCACTTTGAATGGTTCTTTTACCCATGCACAATTTTGAAACATCACGCATTGGTCATTTGAAGAATATTGGGTCACTGAGTTATACAGATCTTTGTAATATTGACACATTTTATTAATAATACTTAAAACTCACATTTGTTATTATCACCGCCAGTCTCATCTCTAAGGTCTTTGAGTTTTGGGAAGTTGTCCAGCTAACAACAGAGAATTAATGTGACGTTAATATCTTTTTTGTTAAAAAAAATTCTAAATTTTGCTTGAAGTTTTGAATTTCATGACTAATAATAAAAACTGTAGTTTCCCCTGAAGCGACAGGTTCCTTTCATTCATTTTTGAGAAAATGTCTGAAAAATTCCCAAATTTGAACCACTAGAGCTTACCTGTTAGTCATTATTTCAAGTAAAAATAGGGTTCCATGGGGAAAAAACTGAATTCAGTTTGCAAGTGAAACAATTGCGCAAGTGTTGCTCCTCCAGCCGGAATGCCGCTGAAGTGCTCTGTGTGTACTCATCCCATTATACAGCTGAAGAGAAAGGTACGCCAGGGTTGAAGTTTAATAAAATGAATCATGAAGGGCACTCCTGGGGAAGCTGGCATTTCTGTTATTCGGAGTGTGGGCTGGTGGGGGATACGATGATACCTGGAACCGTTTGGCACCCACACCTTCGCAGAAGGCGCCGGCAGTTTTACCCCTTTTTGCTTTTTGTAATATCGGTGCAAAAGTCAACGCTGTGGGGAAAAAAAGCAAATAATGCCTTAACATTATTATAAAAATAGCTCTGGCCTTGTGAACTCCCTGAAATGATCTCAGAGCCCTTCAGGAAGTCATAGGCCCACCCTTTAAGAACTGCTAACATAGCATATAATTCCTTTTTTGTTGAAATAAAAACAAACAACAACAACAACAAAAACCCCCAAACCGAGATATACACCAAAATGCTAACAGCGGCTAGCTCTGGCAGTAGGTAGTGATAAAGTGATATTTACTTTTTACTTCATACACTTTTCTATTTTTTAATCCTTTACAATGAATGTGTATTTCTTAAGTAATTAAAAAACACTAAAAAAGAAAAAGACTAAATTTAATTTAAATTATAAACAACAATTACAACACACTCAGGAATGTAAAATGCCCTTAGAACTCTCTTCATACTGAAGATAAGAAGAGATTAGAAACATAAAGCAGGGAGCTTAAATTATTCAAAAACAAAACAAGACAAAACAGAAACCTCACCCAGAGAAAGACCTCTCTTCCCACAGGGCTGGAGGAAGGAAGTGTCGCCGCGGAGGGAAGCTGAGGCACCCAGCAGACCCAGGTAGCTGACATGCATGACCTGGCCGATACCTTCAGATGCACTTTGAACATAAATCTAAAACACATTCTGTCTAGAAGGCAACAGGATTAGAGTCGAAGAGTGATTTGACACATTAGAAAGCTCACAGCTTCCTTTCCACAGGAAATAGAAAATCAGGCACAGGACCCAGGGCCTACAAAGCAGGTATTAAGTTTCTCCTTGGTGCCTTTCCCAAGTCTGTGCCCTCCTCTCTCTAAACTGGGCCCCTGTCACCTCTTGCCTTTGCAGGATCCAGTGCCCTGCTGATCTCCTCTACCCCTCTACCTAAACTTCTGGGTGTCAGAAACCGTGATACCAGTCATCTACACCCGAGCATAAATGAGTCTCCTTTACCAAGATGTTTCCCTGGTACCTTTGTTTGTTAGGCAGATCTCTGATGGTAGAATAAAAAGACTGGGCCCTTTGCAAGGCAGCTTAGGAGACAGCGGCTACTGGTGGGGAAGCTTGTGAAGGGGAAGCTTTTGAAGAGCAAGCCTCTTTCCAGAGCTTCTGAAATCATGCTCCGTGAGTGGCTACCTAAAGCGAAGCTTATCCTTTCTGTCCTGTTATATCAAATAACATCAAAGAAGTTACTTTCCCTCTCTGGGCTCCGTAAACCGAGTGGGTTAGACAAGTGACCTCCAAGGTGGCCCCTGCTCTGGGGTTCTGTGACTGAGCTCCTTTAATGCAAGGTTGCGCTAACTCAGGAGGCCTAGGGAAATGGCAGCTTGTTTTCAGTTCCTGAATTAAAAGAAGATTCAGAGGAAACTCCCCGCATGCTCACTCCCTGCAGCTTGCCTCCCTCCCCCTTCTCTTCCTCCTGACCTGTGTCTCCAGGGGGAAGATCAAACAAAGAGGTTACCAAGGGTGGTGGAATGCTGTGTTTGGTTAAGTCCTAGGCTGGATGTGATTACAAAGTTCCTGCGACTGGGGAAACCCGATGGGGAATGTGGCAGGAGGGATTCTGATCTTCGGTAGCACACCCGGGGCTACATACGCCTGCGCCCACACACACACACACACACACACACACACACACACACATATGCGCGCACACACGTGACCTTCAACACAATTGTGAGTTGCAAACCTCCGTGCTCCAGCGTCCACCCCTACCTCATGTATGCTCGCACCGCCTCTTTTTTGAAAATTTATTATTAAATTATAGTTGACATATAACATTATATTAGTTTTGGGTGCACGATATATTAATTAGACATTTACTTATGCCTTACAAGGTGATTGCCATGGTAAGGCCAGCAACCATCTGTCCCGGGACATAGTTACCGCAGTAATATTGACTATATTCTCTGTGCTGTACACTACATCACTGTGACTTACCCTATAACAGGCAGTTTATACTTCTTAGCCCCCTTCACCTTTTTCACCCATTCACAGCACCCTACCAACAACCATCAGTTTGTGTGCCTTATGAATTTGTTTCTATTTCATTTTTTTTTTTTTAGAATCGCATATAAGTGAAGTCATATGGTATCTGTCTTTCTATGTCTGACTTTACTTCACTTAGCATAATACCCTCTAGGTACATTCATGTTGTCACAAATGGCAAGAGTTCCTTCTCTTTAGGTCTAAGAAACATTCCATTGTATGTGTGTGTATAACCTTTTTTAAAATTGTATTGTATTGATTATGCTATTACAGTCGTCCTGATTTTCCCCCTTTGCTTCCCTCTACCCAGCACCTCACATCCCCTCCAGCAATCCCCCCCACCTTAGTTCATGTCCATGGGTCATGCATATAAGTTCTTCGGCTACTTCATTTCCTCTGCTGTGCTTTACATCCCCCTGGCTATTCTGTAACTACCTATTTGTACTTCTTAATCCCCTTACTGCTTCACCCATTCTCCCACACCCCCCTCCCATCTGGCAACCATCAAAATACTCTGTATCCATTATTCTGTCTCTGTTCTTCTTGTTTGCTTAGTTTGTTTTTTAGATTCAATTATTGATAGATTTGTATTTTTTGCCATGTTATTTTATTTTATTTTTTTATTACATGAATTGTTTTATTGTGATATTCACATTATTACAATGGCCTGGAGAAGAACCTGAAATATTTCTGAGGTCTGCCTGTATTCATATTCTTTATCTAATCAGATTAATCCATCCGGCACTTTTTGTTGTTGTTCAAGTACATTGTCTCCATTTTCCCACTACCACTTCCCTTGCCCCACCCTCAATCCTTCCCCTTTTTGGCTTTGTCCGTGGGTCTTTTATACATGTTCCTTGACAACCCTCCCCTTTCTTTTCCCCTGGTATCCCCTCCCCACTCCTCTCTGGTTACTGTCATTTTTGACATTTAATTGTTCATAGTTTTGATCTTCTTCTTCCTAAATAAGTCCCTTTAACATTTCATATAATAACAGTTTGGTGATAATGAACCACTTTAGTATTTTTCTTGTCTGGGAAGCTCTTTCTTTGCCCTTTGATTCTAAATGAGAGCTTTGCTGGGTAGAGCAGTCTCAGCGGTATGTCCCTGCTTTGACTATTCCTTACCTGTCCCTTCCAGCCTGCAAAGTTTCCTCTGAGAAATCAGCTGCCAGTCTTATGGGAACTCTCCTGTAGGTAACTAACTGCTTTTCTCTTGCTGCTTTTAAAATTCTCTCTTTATCTTTAATCTTTGGCATTTTAATTATGATGTGTCTCAGAGTGGGCCTCTTTGCATCCATCTTCTTTGGGACTCTATGTGCCACCATGCATGCGTGAAGGACCAGCCCATTCCACATCTGTGCCGCTCCTACCAGTCTGGATGGATGTGATTTCTTTAATTCCATAGATGTCAAGCTTCCATTTAACTTGATTTCTGTTGGTTCTGAGTGATGGTTGTTCTATATCTTAGTTGTAATTTTGATGTGGTTGTGCCAAGAGGCGAGCCATGTCTGCCTATGCCACCATCTTGACTGGAAGTCTGTATAACATTTTTATCATTCATTGATGGACAACTAAACATCTTTATCCATTCATTGATGGACATCTAGGTTGCTTCCATTTCTTAGCTATTGTCCATAATGGTGCAATTGAACACAGGACTGCATATATCATTTCAATTAGTATTTTTTATTTTTTCAGATAAATACCCAGAAATGGGATTGCTGGGTGATATGGTAGTTTTATTTTTAACTTTTTGAGGAATCTCCATACCGTTTTCTATAGTAGCTGCACCAGTTTACCATGCTACTGACAGTGCACAAGAGCTCCTTTTTCTCTATATCCTCACCAACAATTACCCTTCGTTTTTTATTTTTATTGTTTGATACTAGCCATCCTGACATCCAGGTGTGTGGAGGAGGAAGACACTTTCTTCTACCCTTCTGGATTCTAGCACATCTTGGGAAGGCCTATTTTGAACCTCTTCAGGTAGGAAGTGATATCTCATTGTGGCTTTGATTTGCATTTCCCTGATGATTAAACATCTTTTCATGTGCCATTGGCCATCCATATGCCTTTTCAAGAAATGTCTATTCATAACCTTTGGTTCTTTTTAAAATGGGATTGTTTGATTTTTTATGTTGAGTTGTATGAGTTCTTCATATATTTTGGATATTAACCTCTATTGGATATGTCATTTGCAAATATCTTCTCCCATTCAGTATGTTGCATTTTTGTTTTATTGATGGTTTCCTTTGTGGTACAAAGCATTTCAGTTTGATGTAGTTCCATTTATTTATTTTTGCTTTTGTTACCTTTGCCTTAGGAGACTTATGTACAAAAAATATTGCTAAGATGATGTCAGAGTTAACTGCCTACAGTTTATTCTAGGAGTTTTATGGTTTTGGGTCTTACATTTATGTCTTTAATTCATTTTGAGTTTGTTTTGTATGTGGTATATGAGAGTGGTCTAGTTTCACCATTTTGCATGTATGTGTCCAGTTTTCTTAATACCACTTACTGAAGAGACTGTCTTTATCCTATTGAATATTCTTGTCTCCTTTGTAATAGATTAGTTGACCGTATATGCATAGGTTTGTTTCTGGGATAATTCTTTTACATTGATCTAACTCTTGTGCCAGTGCCATACTGTTTTGATTACTACAGAAGAGGTCTTTTATGGTCATTCATTTTTCCCATACAGATTATTGGAAAACTGAAAAACTTCCACAAATTAAAGGGATAAATAAGTGACTTTCTTCTATGGTTGTGTCTCAATGTCTGTCTTCCTGGCAATTTCTGAAGGGCAAGAACCATGGCTGATTCCTTTCTTTATACCCCACCCCTTTCATTATGCTTAGAACATGTTCTTTTTCATAGAGTTTTGTTTAATGTACAGATGCATGAATAAGTGAATGGAGAAATAAATGCTTCCACTAAGGTTGAGACATATTTTTATTTTTATTTTATTTTAAAAATATATTTTATTGTTTATGCTATTACAGTTGTCTCTATATTTCCCCCTTTGGTCCCTGCCACCTGGTATGCCTCATTCCCTTCGGTAACCCCCCCGCCCCCCATTAGTTCATGGTCATGGGTTGTGCATGTAAGTTCTTTGGCTTCTCCATTTCCTATGCTGTTCTTAACATCTCCCATCTATTCTGTACCTACCAATTTGTACTTCTTAATCCCTGTATCTTTCCCCTCATTCTCCTCTTTCCTCCTCCTCACTGATAACCCTCCAAATGATCTCCATATCTGATTCTATTCCTCCTCTCGTTATCTGCTTAGTTTGTTTTTTAGATTCAATTGTTGATAGTTGTGAATTTATTGACATTTTAAGGTTCATAGTTTTGACCTGCTTCTTTTTCTTAAATAAATACATCATATAATAATGGTTTGGTGATAATGAACTTCGTTAGCATTACCTTGTCTGGGAAGCACTTTATCTGCCCTTTGATTCTAAATGATAGCTTTGTTGGATAGAGTAGTCTAGGTTGTAGTCCCTGCTTTTCATCACTTTGAATATTTCTTGCCAGTCCCTTCTAGCCTGCAAAGCTTCTTTTGAGAAATCAGCTGACAGTCTCATGGGAACTCCTTTGTAAGTAACTCTCTGGTTTTCTCTTGCTGCTTTAAAGATTCTAAGTTTGCTTTTAAACTTTGGCGTTTTAATTATGATGTGTCTTGGTGTGGTCAGTCCTCTTTGTATCCATCTTATTTGAGACTCTCTGTGCTTCCTGGACTTATATTTTCCTTCACCAAATTAAGGATATTTTCTTTCTTTTTCAAATAAGTTTTCAATTTCTTGCTCTTCCTCTTCTCCTTCCGGCACCGTTATGATTTGAGTGTTGGTACATTTGAAGTCCCAGAGGCTCCTTAGACTATCCTTTTTTGGGATTCTTTGTTCTTCTTGTTCTGATTGGTTGTTTTTTGCTTCCTTATGTTCCAAATCATTGATTTAATTCCCAGCTTCATCCACTCCACTGTCGGTTCCCTGTAAATTTTTCTTTATTCACTTAGTGTAAACTTCATTTCTGCCTGGGACTTTTTTATGCTGTTGAGGTACCCAGTGAGTGCCTTGAGCATCCTCATAACCAGTGTTTTTAACTCTGCATCTGATAGACTGCTTGTATGCAATTTGTTTAGTTCTTTTTCTGGAGTTTTTTTCTATTCTTTCATTTGGGCCATATTTCTTTGTCTCCTCATTTTGGCAGCCTCCCTGTGTTTGTTTCTATGTACAAAAAAAAAAAGTTTTTAAAGGTAATGGATTATTCCCTATCAAGTGTCATCATGTCATTCAACATGTTGTCTTGTCTCCATTTTCTTCACAATAATTCACAAAAGACCGGCCCTGGAGATGTATTCATGTTAGCTAAAGAAGGGCAAAATAAAGAGCCTGTGCTGGCACTTTAAGCTGTGTCATTTAAGAAAGTCACTAGCCCTCTCTAGACCTCAGTTTCAACTCAAAATTAGGGTTAAAAATACCTGTCTTAAGTCTATAGGGAAGCTATGAGATGCCAGGTGAGTGAAAGAGCATCACAGCCATAACGACTTACAATTACATTGTTAGAAGAGCCACCTAAGGCCCGGAGAGGTCAGAAGATTTATTCAAGGTCACCGGGGAAGACTCCAGGTTGTGTTCCCCACTTGGTGCCTGATTTACTCACCCCCTTGAAAAGACTCACAGCAACATAAGAGGGGAGCGTGCTTTATCTTCATCATCCACCAGCCCCTTGGAGCAGTTGGGATCATCAGCTCAATGGAACATCCTGGAACTATTTGTAGGGAGATGGCCGTCTGGCTGGGATGAGGCCAGGGACACAGACTCAGGCTGTGTTCATTAGATAACCTTTTGGGCTCACGTACCTGCAGACAGCCTGAGCTGGTGGTGAGAGAATGGGGTTGCAAATATCCCTATAGCACACACAGTCCGGTGTCATACCCATATCCCCATGGCCGGCCCTAGAGGTCACCTATAGCTATGGTGAACAGTTTCTGCATTCACAGGCTTTCTGCTTCAAAGTTTGCTCCTCTCTGCCTGAGGGCTTTCTGTAGAAGCAGGAGCCTGCAGCAGGATGACAGTGTAGAACATCAATAGCCCCAGATATAAACTTTACCCAGTGAGGAACAGTTGCTGATGGATAATAGCTTCCTGACCTCTCAGAGGGTCCCTGCTGGGACTGAGCTCCAGCTGCCCAGAGGAATAACCTGCTCATCAACGTCCCTTAATAAAGGTGATTTTCCTACCTTCCCTATTTCACTTCCCCACTGCCTCACCTCAACTACCTGGGATCATCTCCCAAAAAACTAATCACCACTAAAACCTTATCTTAGAGTCTGCTTTAGGGAGATCCAAGTGAGGACAATCGCCTCTATGCTCTCCACATGAAGAGACAGCTAGGAGGGCAGAATATCTTGTCTACATACCCATTCGACAAATTCATGCACTGGGCACACTTCCTCTGTGCATCTTCTCTGCAAAGGCTACCGTGTTAGGCAACAGGGACACCAAGATGCCACCCCAGGTGGTAAGGTCATAGGGAGCAGCTTGGGGGGCTTAGCTGTCACCGGGGAATTTGTTTGGCTTCGATTTCCAGTCAAAGTGGTCCTTTTAGAGGTGAGGTCAGGTCAAGGAAAAAATTACCTAATTGAGAAGCAGGAGAATCAGCTCCAGGGCCCAGTTGGTCTATTCATTCCTTCATCCATTCATTCATCATAGTTTTCTCGAGAGCAAACTATGGTAAAGCCTTATGCTGGAAGCAAACATGTACAAGTAAGAAGATAGCTGCAGCTCCTCCCTCCATGGGGTATTTTGACTCAGGCCCTGTGGACCATGGGGTTTCAAACAAGCACTTCCCCTTTCTGGGCTGAACTAGACCATCCCCAGCGGCCTGTCCAGGCCAGAGCATCTGTGCCTCTAAGACAGAGCCCTTGCCCTCCAGCAGCAAAAACTCTAATGGTTCCTTGGGGACCTGAATATTTGCGGGTGGCGCCCTGCACAGCATAAAAGTGGTTGGTGTTACAGTGCACAGTGGAATTTCTTCCTTTAAAAGAAACATAAAATGGAAAGAAAGTTTTTTAAAAAAGTTTTTTACTTGGCAATAAAGTAGCCAACTCTGGCTCCTCAATGTACAGGGTACCACGATCCCATATCCCCAGCTGCCAAGGTCCCATGCTCAGGGTAAGAGGGTTTGTTAGATAGGATAGGGGTTCCAAGGTCTAGCCCAGTTCTAAATGTTATCTCTTGCTAAATGTTAAAATGTAGCGTAGTATTTTGCAGATGCAGCTGTAAACAGGATGAGCTGACGGGAACTCAACCAGATGAAAGTAGCCAACTACAAAGAAAAAATCAACATGTAACTGACCAAATAGTGTGTATAAGCAATGGTTAAGCCTCCCTCTGGGGAGGCAGGATTGTGGGTATAAATCTCCCGTCTCACTTAGTTGCTGCAAGTAAATATAACTGCCTTGCAAGAGACCGTTTGTCATTTTTAACAGAGCACCCCAAACTGCAAACCCTCTGCGCTCAGTAACAGGTTCGGGGCCTGGCCATGAGGGCTATCTAACCCTTTGACCTAAGCACAGTTATCTGCACAGTTAAGTGTACAGGACATCGTAGGAAAGCGGGGGGTGGGAGACAGGGCTCTCACAGCCAAAGGGACCTCGGCAAGGAAAGGTCACTATCATGGCCTCCAACTCAGGAGTCCAGGAAGGAAGTTCTGTGGTTCTGACCCTGTGCTGTGTCAGCAGTGTCACAGGAGAGGTAGACACACCTACAGCATGGACACTTAGGGTCAAGATGAGGTCAGGAAAGCAAGTGGCTGGATGGCAGGTTTGGCCAGGGCTGGGCTGCCAGGCCCATGCACAGCCCTTTTGCCATCAGCTTCTTTGTAATTGGTAACATTTTGCAGGCCGAGTGATCGGATGCTGTGGGAGGTGTAGCAACAGCCATTCTTCTTTGTAAAAACACTGGGAACAGAGCTGGTTTTGACTCCAACTGTGGCCTCTGGAGCCTGTGGCTTGCTGGTAATGGTGGGCTTCTCCCCTTCTGTACCCCCTTCCCTGTCCCTTTTATGTATACAAAAAGTAGGAGAGTGGAGTCTCAAATCCAGCTGTTTGTCCTCAAAGTCCATGATCTTAAACTTTACAGTACAGGGTCATGGGGGGAAGTTGTCAGAAGCCCTTGCCTCCTCCCTGGGCCTCTCTCTAGCACTCCCAGCCCCAGGTGGTCAGGGTCCTATTGGTAAGCAGAAGTCCCCCATTGGGAGGAAGGCAGTAGACAATAAACCCATTCAGGCTGAAGGTTTGTGGATTTAATGTGTTCCCTATTCTGAGTATAATCTCACAAGGGGAGGTGGAACAAGAATGATATTTTTTCAAAAACGGCTGAATTAGCTGTGCGACCTTGGGTTACTCAGCCTCACTGAGCCCCAGTATCTTCATCTATTCCATGGGAAAAACATTATCTTTGTCTTGTGATTGTAATGATTCAATGTGGACAATGCCCAGAACATAATAGGAACCCATATATTTAGAATCTTGGGTGCAACAAGAAAGAGATTTGACTTTTCTTTACTGACTTCTCTGTTGTAAGACCTGCCACACTGATTTTAAGCTTCTTCCCTTTACTCAGCGGAAGCATGGGCTATCTTGCCTTGGTGAATGAGTTTTAACAAGGTTGCCCATTTTTAACAAGGTAGCAGTAGGGCCTGTGAAAAGCTGTGAGGGATAACAGGGCTCTGAGGGGCCCGCACTCCTCGCCCAGCCCTAAAAGAAATCCGCGCAGAGTCTGTGCAGTGCAATCAGAACTCCTAACACCGTCGGTCTGTGTTTCTCTAAATTTCTACCAAAGAACCCTTTATAGTTGCAGAGAAGAGTGTATACTGCCAAGAGGTTTAGATAGACCTATGGAATTGGCTTCCTGCCAGTAGGAAATTTCTTAGAATACACTTGTGTGCTCATAAAAATTCCTGCAGATTCTTATATTCTATGCCAAAATATATATGTATTTAATTTAAAATAAAATAAAAAACATGTCTCCCCACCCCCATAAAATCTTCAAATTGGCACTTCCAGAAGACACAGTGTGTTCAGCCTACGGCTTCACGCGCTGCTTGGACGTGCCACAGACCCCTTCCATGGCTGTCCCATCCCGATCTGACGGTGTCGCTCAGGGATCAGGGTCTAATCTGACCCCACATCTCTTAGCCCCTAACCTTGGACCTGAACCGATCAGCCACTCCACATGCACGGCATGAATAAAACACAACCAGAGTTAGCAAGTGCACAGTACACACACAAACTAAAAAGTCTCACCGTCATTTGGGGGGAAAATGGGACTTGAAAGACCTAGGTGGCACGGGTGCCATATTAGTCAGGGGCCTTAGATGGTAAGTAAGTAACAGAAATTGACTCTGGGTAACTTATTCGGAAAGTATTTTTTTGTTCACCAGGCAATGGGAACTCAGTACAGGGTGAGACTTTGGGCCGTGTGGGGTGCGGACTGGTTTAGAGGCTTGGGGGCAGCTGTGAGGGCTCTAGTCAGATAGGGCAGGCTGGTGGTATATAACACAGGTGTTTAAAATATGGGCTTGGAAGTCAGACAGATCTAGATTTTAATCCTAGATCCACCACTTGCCAGTTCTGTGTTTTGGGGCAGTTTATTGAACCTCTCTGAGGACCTAGTAGATACTTCTAGTGCCCTGTGTCACATCCCTTCAACTTACCTATGATAGCAGGGGGCAGCTTCATACAAGCTTAGACTCAGCTCTGCTGGCAATGTCCCACCATTTGAAGGGGGTGTCTCCAGGCCACAGGACCTCTGCATGCTTCGCTGATGTATCTGGGCCATAATGTGGATAAGACTTATTTCCCACCCTCTAGAGTGAATGCATCACACTCGCCACTTCTTGCTCGTTTGGTCTCATTAACATGATGTCGTTGATGTGATGCACTAATGTGATGCTCTGCGAAACATCTCGATGGCCTAGGTCCCTTCAGACTGCAGTACGATAGAAGGGGGATGAGTTAACATAGCTCTGATGCAAGACACAGATGTATCCTGTTGTCTGCTCCAAGTGAATTTTTAAATTTTCCTTTCTGCTAGGGATAGAAAAGGAGGTAATACACAGACACCAGGTTTTAGAAGCTGTGTTGATCTGCTTCAGCAAGGACACCTACTTAGCACAAGAGCAACAATTGGGGCTGCTGTTTCATGAAGTTTATGGTAGTTTACACTCATCACGCATTTTATCCAGTGGATTAAATGGGAATATG
The DNA here is from genome assembly GCA_004026545.1 of Mormoops blainvillei. Taxonomy (NCBI): domain Eukaryota; kingdom Metazoa; phylum Chordata; class Mammalia; order Chiroptera; family Mormoopidae; genus Mormoops; species Mormoops blainvillei. The sequence goes on along the minus strand of PVJD01001536.1, from coordinate 47,532 downwards.
ACAGAGAACACCATCCCCACATTCTTTCATCTTTGAGGGTGGCTCTAATTTCTGCCGTCCCCCGGGCATGCTTTCTTGTATTTGACTTACCATCATGGTGAGGGGCAATATAAGAGACTTCAGCTGGCCTTCCTTACTATACTAGTTCTTATTCCACAGGTCGAGGAACCAGTGTTGGGGCTCTACCAACAGCTAAGTATGTCCATTCCAATAATATACTCAGAGGCAGCGATATAACCACAGTGGACTCATGGACCCAGTGAACTCACTGTGAGCCAGAGCTAGGCCAGGGCCTCGTTATTACTGGCCCCCATGCCGTCTTACTCAATGTCCGTTCAGACCCCGGGGTCAACAATCCTTCAACGCCCTTGCTATTCCCTGTTTCTCATGCTCAGTTGCACAACTAAATGGGCATGGATTCTTTTTGAAAAGAACGGGCGAAAACACAACTGAATATGTTTGCCAGGGTGTTGCAGGTCCTCTAGTCAGTGGCTCTTGTCCAGAAACAGGGTAAGGAATCCTGACATTTTCCTGGGTGCGGCTGCTTTTAGTCCCCTGATCTTCCATCCTTGATTCTTCAGATTGTCTAAATTAAGCAACACCCTGCCGGCCACCCGTCTCTTCCGCCTGCAGGAACACTGTGTTCTTTTAACCACACCCATAGCCCTCTGGGAGTCAGGCTCTCCTGACTGCCACTCCTCTTTGTCCGGTCATTGCAATAATTGCACCCACCTGAGCTCTAAAGGGTCAGCACTGCCACTCAACTTCTGTTATTTTGGGATTCTATAATCCCTGTAAGGGCATCTTCTGCTGTCAGTAAAACTGGTCCTCCATGCACCCTCCCCACCAGCTCATTCCTTATTGCTTCAGAAATAGAGTGTTCTCTAGGGCCTCCCACAGAACAGGGTTGGCTGGTGGGTTTTCTGGCCCTGTTTGTGTTTCAAAACAAAATTCAACAGATTAAATTTAAAGATCTAATTTGCTTTATAAAGCAATTCATGAATCAGGCAGCATCCCGTCTAGCAACTTGAAGGATGCTCGAAGGAGTCATACAAAATGGAAGGTTTTTATGGGCAGAAAGAGGGTAGGACTAAGAAGTTAAAAGAAACAGACTTACAGATATAAAGAACACACCGAGGGTTGCCAGACAGGAGAGGGGGTGGGAGACTAGGTGAAAAAGGTGAAGGGATTAAGAAGTACAAATTGGTAGTTAGAAAACAGTCACAGGGATGTAAAGTACAGCAGAGGGAATTTGGCCAATAATATTGTAATAACTATGCATGGTGCCCGGTGGGTACTAGACTTATTGGGGGGAACACTTTGTAAAGTATATGATTGTCTAACCAGTAGGCTGTACACCTGAAACTAATATAAAATAATATTGAATGTCAACTATAATTGATAAATAAATAATAAAAAGAGCAGATTACTTCAGGTAAGGACACTTTCCCTTAGGGGCGGGCAGAGGGATCTTATCAGGCAGATTACCTCACGATTAATCAGGAAACTCCAGGTTAATTGGCTTAAAATTTCACTCCTGGGAGGGGCTAAATCTGCAATCAGGTTAGTTACTAAGTTTTGATTTGGTGATGTGCTCAGCACAAGTGACTCCATTTTGGCCTCTTGTTCCTTTTTAAAAACACATGTGTTTAAATACTCTTGTATGTGCACCCCTCTGCCCTGTTTGACCTCTTCCTCCACTGTCTGCCACGGCAGTGCTGACAGTCCTGCCACACTTCGTGTGTACCACTGCTTTCCCCACACTTTCTAAGGTCCATCCTTAAGGAGTGTTAGCACCGTCTCCTGGATTCCTTGCCAAGGTTTTGAGTCTGGGGTCATGGGAGAGCATTTCCGTATCAATACCTCTTACCCAGCTTTGCCTTCCTCTGCTGTTTGACCTGGCTCCTGAGGATTCAGGCCTGTGCACACTTCCTTCCAAGTGCATTAGCCAGGCTGTGTAGCTCCTTCAAGGCACAGTCCTTCTTCTCTCTTAGCAGGCCAACACCAATTGGGATTTGATTCTTGTTGCCCATCAGAGTCAGAAAGGAGCTAGAGGTAGATCTGAGGGAGATAAGCATTAACTCGTAGGGCACCTGCTTCATTGGAAAGCACATCTGGCCTTCCCACAAGGGGACAACTATTTGTTAACAAGAAATGGGTCAGTTCCACAGGCCCAGTGGGCTCGGAAGAATCTGAGAGTTCAAGGTTCTCAACTGCATTAACTCCCGTACCCAAGTCTCAGGGTCCCTCCCCCTCCTAATAGGGCTCTGACCTTGGCCTGTAAGGCATGTCAGAACTCAGAATTACACCTGCTCTGGAGCTCTGCTGCTCTTACCATTAAGTCCTAAGTTTGGTTATCCCTCTGCAGGAAGGATTTCCTAGAATGTTGCCCAGGAGGCCCTCTGGCTTTTGTCTTTTTGCCTTGGTGATTTTTTCACCCCCAGACTGTCATTATTGCTCTTTAGTAAATCAAATGGGCTCAACAACAGTCATTCATGTCCATAGTCCTTAGACTCACTACTTGCCTCAGTTGCCAGAGACACTGCACAAGCCAGTGAACCCCTTCCACCCATCTCTCACCCCAGTTCACCAGCGGGGAGCTTTAACAAGCATAAAACTACAGCATGCCAGGGACTAACCATCCTTCTATACTAGTGATGGGGCCTTCACTGAGAGCCGGCTGGCAAGGACCCCTCTCCAAGTCCCACTTCCGTCTCCCAGGACCTCTTCTGGCACTCACCGCCTTTGTTTGGGTTCCCTAAAAGCGTACTCTGAGACAGAGAAATGTCTGCAGAAGGTTTATCAGGCAGTGCTCTCGGGAAATACAGCTGTAGGTAAGTGAGAGGAAAGGATTGGGAAGAGAGAGAAGCTGACTCCTGGTGTGGTTGCACCTGAGACCTCAGCGAATCCTACAGGGAGCTCTGGACTGGGGTGGCCCTTCAGAGTGTCCTGAACAGAGGCAAGGCGGCCAGGCTTTTACTCATTGGCTAGTGGCTGCCTGCAGACTGCCCTTGGGCACTTGGCCTCACGTTGGTGCAGGCGGCAACCTGCAGCCAAGCACAGTTTCTAGTGAGGAAAGGGGCCGTGAGATACCAGTAGCCAACATTCCCAGCCGCTGGGAATGGGAATGGCGGCCCCGAAACGGGAACCAGGACGAACACTGTGGTATCCACTAGAGCACCCGTTACATCAAGTTCTTGTGAGGGCTGAATGAGATAAAATGTGCTGAAAGTTTAGCAATATGCCAGACACAGAGTATTTTTTGAAAAAATGATACCTATTTTTCTTGTTATTTATAATAATAATCATAGTTATAATTTTATAATAATATGAGGCTGAACCATATAAATTGTTGACATTTAACCACATCTGATTTATAAATATGGAGACTTCATACGGTTCATCCTGGTAATTTATAAGAACAGTTAATCTAATACCTGACTACACATCTTATAGAATTATTTGAGGACCAACTAGAGACGGGCATATATGCAAAAACACTTTGTTAAATTGAAAGTTCTATTAAAATGTTGACACACTAGATTATTGGTATTGTCTATTTTTACTACTATAGCATCTAATAGATTGACTATGTTCAGGCTTCCCCAGCTAATGATAATAAACTATTTTATCTCCATTAAATATTCAAATTGCAATTCACCTTGAACCCCAATCCACATGGGAACTCAACCCCTGCAGGGTTCCCAGCTGTTCTGGGGTACCCACAGGGCTGGGGCACACCAGCCCCAGAGCTTGCCCTTTGTGTTCCTCGCCTCCAGCTTCCTCAGTGGGTCACCACGCCCTCCGTGACTCTCACCCTGCTGGACATGACCACCCTCAATGGGTAGTTGCCACCTCTGAGCCCACCACTCAGCCCCAAGTATACTGGGGCCCAATTCTCACCGCATCATACTTAATAGAAACCTGGCATAACTTCCAGCAGGAGCTGACAGAATTTGGGGACCATGGAAGAAGGGTAAAACAAGAGAAATCCTCATAACCTTGATCAAGGTGGTTTTTCTCAGAGCCCGTAGATCCCAGGCTGGTACCCAGGTCCACCTACCTGTCTAGCTCCAGTCTGTTCCTCATGGCAGGGTCCAGCTCAACTTCACCTGTAGGGTTCTTGAAGCATGTCTTCCCTCAAACAGAAAGAGAGACAGATAGACTTCCCAAAGGCCCATACCCTAAGTCCCCAACTTCTGCCCCAGGACATTCTTCCTCCTAGGATGAGTGGCAGTGGAAACTTCCCTTTGGTGGAATTTACCCCCCTCCTACTGCCACAGTCTCACTCTTTGCAAACGGCAGGGCAGTTACAGGAATACAGAACGGCCTGAAACGAGTAGAGTTCAGGATACTGTGTGTATACTATGTGTGCTCAGCCCAGCCTGGTCTGGGCCCTTTCCACAGTTTCTTTTCCAGGTAACAATCATGTCCAAATGTGCTTTCCAAAGTCCTCTGGATTGGAGTTCCAAAAATCTTTCAAAACATTCATTCAAAGTGCCCACAGTTCCATAAGAACAAATAACACTTTATCACCCAGTGTACTCTTAAGACAGAATGGACAAACCGTTCTCTACCCTCCGCACCCAAAAGAGCAGAGTATTAGCTGAGTGTCAGCTACATGTACCATATACATGAGACCCTACTCTTATGAGCTTCTCAGTCACTGGGGGTAAGAGACATTAGAGCTCTTGTCGAAGGGACAAAGGCCTGTCCAATGCTTGAACATGCCTTTTATCATGTACTGCTAGAAAAACTGTGGTTGGTAGTTTCCGAAATAGCTCCCAGCGGTGCCTGCCTCCTGGGATTTACACCTTTGTGTAATGCCCTCCTTGCGTGTTTGAATGTGAGAACATGTGAATGGTGGTTGGGATTGGGGTGGGGGACAGCTGGACCTATTGCCTTATTCTAACAACTAGAACACAACAAAAGCTATGGCTGTCACTTCCAAGATTAAACTCTAAGAGCCTGGGACTTCCTACTCGCTGCACTCCCTTCTGTCTCAGCACGCTCACTTGAAGACATCCGCTGCCGGGTTGGAGAGGCACAGCTGTCCAGGGCCTGAGAAGAGCTAAGCCACTGGGCCCAACAGCTCCCAAGGAACCGAATCCTGCCAGCAGCCTCATGTCTGAGCTTGGTGTCTGATCCCAGTCGTGCCTTGAGAAGACTGCAAGCTCTGCTGGCACCTTGATAACAGCCTGTGAGAGGCCCTGAGCAGAGGACCCAGTTAAGCAGTGCTCAGGTTTCTGACCTATAGAAACTGAGATATAAGGGTTGTTGTTGCAAGTCACTAAGTTTTGGGGTTATTTCTTATGCAGCAATAGATAATTAAGACAGGAATAATCTTCATGATGTATTCTTAAGTACAGAATCAAGGTGCAGAAAAACGTGTATAACATTATTTATATAAAAAGGGAAACTATATTTATATTTCATGTGTGTGTGATCCATATATGTGTGTATTCATATATATTTTTTCTTCTATATGCATAAAATATCCCTCAAATGATATATATTAAATTCATAATTTAGAGGGGGGAGAGGACCCCTGTTTGGGGGAGGGAGAATTTTCACTATAAACCTTTTTTTAAAATAAATATTTTATTGTTTATGCTATTACAGTTGTCCCAATTTTTCCCCCTTTGCCCTCCTCCACGCAGCCCACCCCCCACTTCCATAGCCAATCCCTACTCCGTTGTCCATGCTTATGGTTCCACTACATGCCTTTTATTTATTTTTTTATTTATTTAATTTTTTTTTAGAGAGGAGAAGGAAGGGAGAAAGAGAGGGAGAGAAACATCAATGTGTGATTGCCACTCGAGTGCCCCCCACTGGGGACCTGGCCTGCAACCCAGGCGTGTGCACTGACTGGGAATCAAACTGGTGACCTTTGGTTCGCAGGCCTGCGCTCAATCCGCTGAGCCACAATAGCCAAGGCTTGCCTTTTATATCTTTATTTTGTATTATGTGAAATTGCTGGCTATTCAAAAATAAGCGTAATATATATTCTTCATGCTGTATTATCTTTAATTAAGTACAAAGAGTGTTCCAATCATGTCACCTAGAGTTCATTTCACCCACTGCTCTGTTTGGCTGCCAGTGTTTTGTCTCTCCCTGCAGCAATGGAGAGGCAGATACCCTTTCCACAGGGAACAGACACCCATGGTGTGTTGCCTTTGCTAACAACAATGTTGGAGAACCTGGTGACAAAGCTGTGGCCATCGGCATCTTTCACATGAACTACTTGCAAAAAGCCAGGGTGTCTCTCTCTGTTGGCGACCACGCCAGTTCTTCCCAGGTTAGCACTTCAAGTGTCCATACACAGGTTACCAGTGTCAAACTTGATGAAGTCAGTAATGTGGCAGTCTCCAAATCAGTCTGAATGGTGTCATTCACCCTGATGAAGGGGTCAGGGTAGCGAATTGTGCAAACATCATGGGTCACCAGTTGAGGTGCCCACAAAGATCTTCCTCACTTTGCACAACTTGTATTTGGCCTCCACAGGTGCAATACAACGAATGGCAAAGCAACCCTTCATGTCACAGATCAGATGGAAACTCTCTATGGTCTTGTCAACGCTGATCACATCCATAAAAGCAGCAGGGTAGCTTATATTGGTTTGGACCTTGCCATCATTTTTAATAAACAGGTGCATGCAGATCCTCTTTACTTCTTCTCCTGCTAGGGCATTTACCCTAAGTCAGCTCTTTAGGAGAATGATGAGACGAAGACATTCTCTTGGCTTGTGGGGACTGTAGATGGACGAGGAGCAAATACATGGGTTGGTTTATCTAGCATCCAGTGCTTTGGAGCTGCTACATGCTTCAGATGCTGCCTGGGGCAGCATAATATATTTTTCAAATAATAACAATAAATCAGTCAAGAAAGCATCCAAGAAAAAGAAAAACGAAGATACTTTTAAAAGTAATTAAGTAATTAAGCCCCAAACTGAGGAGCTATTATTGATTTGTGCCTGCCTCTTATTCTCCACCTTCAAGTGCTGTCACCTCTACTTTCAGGGTATTTCAAACCTGTCCCACTTCTCTTTCTCTGTGTTTACTCTACTACCTTAGACCAAGCCACGGGCGTCTTTTGCTTGGATTAGACTATGGTAATAGCTTCCTAACCATCTTCCCTGCTGCTGCTCCTACCTCTCTTTCTGATCCAGCTGCCAGCAGGATCTTAAAAAATTAAAAATTGCCGGTGCGGAGAGTCCCTCGTCCTGGGAAACACACCGCACATTCATGGGGAACCTGGCGCTAAAAAATTTGCAGACAACCTGCTTCTGCGTCGGGGTTTCGTACGTAGCAGAGCAGCTCCCTCGCTGTGATCTATTGAAAGTCAGCCCTCGACACAAGGGTTTGTAAAAAAAAAAAAAAAAAAAAAAGGATCAGGTCACTCCGCTCGAAACAGAGTTTTCAGGCCAAATTTTCACTGTCTTCTACCATCTTTGGTATAGGAGATAGCTTCTAATTTTAGAAATACTCCTGAAAAAACAGGGGGGAAAATACTGATCTTTATTAGGTGCTTATGTAAAGCAGACTTTACATATATTATACTGTTTACTCTTCATAACAGCCCTATGGTAGGACACAATTACTGTTCCCATTTTACAGATAAGGAGAGTCAAGGTCAAGGGGGTTGCAGTACATGGCCACGGGAACCGTCTTTTTTAGGTTTAGGGTTTTTTTAAAGGTTTTTTTAGGGTTAGCATCTGCTTGCCCTGGGACCTACCTCCCCTTAGCTCCAACCGCTTGCTTATTGGAGGAGCTGTCATTATCTGCATTTATCCTGCCTCCTGGCTACCGCTGATTGGTTCAAGGGCAGTCATCTGACACAATCTGGGCTGCAGAGACTCCCTATCCTGCAGGAACCCCTGCCCCAGCTGCCAACAGCTGCAGGGAGACAAGTGAGCCAGAACAGGAGAGAGGCCTTTGACAATCATCACTCTCAGCTGAGAAAATGGATGCTGAACTGTGGTGGTCAAAATTCCCTGGATTTGGACCAGGAAACCTGGCTACTCCTCCTCCTTCTACTCTGAAATTGAGTTTGTCATTTTCTCTGCCTCTCAATATCAGTGTTTGTAAAATAACGAGATGGGGACCAGTGGGGTGGCTTGGATTGGAGATTAGGTCCGAGGATCCTAACTTGCTGTGTGACCCTGGGAACTTTGTTTCCCCACTCTGGGCCTCTGTTTCCTCAGCTGTAAAATGAGTGTTGAAGAGGGCAGTGGGGAGGAGGGGAATGGATGAGGCGATCTCTAGACGGTCTTACCACTTCAAAAAATCACGGGACCATCGGAGGTAAGACACTGCCACCCTTCTCAATACGAGGAACATCCTACCCCCTAAACTTTTTGTCTGAGCCCCTCCTGGCCTTTTTAACGATAGAATGGTGGACCTTCTAATCCAGGACTCCTGACTTGGAAGGGGCTGATCTCTCTCAGAACAAATGAACCACAGAGACGAAAACCATCTGTGGTGTGGCGGAGACCCTGCCAGAGGCCCCTCAGCAGCCCGTCTCTTGCCAAGACCTGAGCCCCCACCCCCAGCTCTCTCCACAGCTTCTTGCGCCCGAGATTTGATTAAATGTTACATTTCCCATCATGCACTAGGGCCTGCTGCTCGGAGGTTACTAACTGCTCTTAAGAGTTCTTTATACAACTGCACTTGGGCTCCCAGCCACCAAATTCTTCCTGCTCATGCATTACTTAGATTAGCTAAGGATGTTGGCATTTAGAGCCAAACTCCAGCATTTATCTCAGAAGGAGGCCTCGTGACTGCCGTGGCTGTTATTTCCGTGCAGGGCTCCTCTGCAGGATCGTTCTTTGTACTGCAAGGTGTTATATAGGCTCTTGTTGTATCTATAATTCTGCAGTTTTACAATTATTTGGCTACGAGTACATTCCACTGTCGGTCTCTTGCATATCGGTTGGTCTAGGAGACCAGGCAGCAGACTCGAACCACATTTGTTCCCGAGCTCCTCTTTAGATGATCTCAGCTAGCCCCTCGGCTGAGATGCAGGAGGTCCAGGGCCCTCTACTGCCGGGGATGCTGAGAGGCCCTCACATGTGTATGACTTTTGACAGTTTATGAGACTTTAACTTACACTCATACTGCTGTGGTTGACGTTTTACAGAGGAGGAAATTAGGGGTCACAGAGGGAAATCTTTGTCAACTACAAAGCCACGCACAGAACAGTAATAATTTTTACTAAGCAGCCCAGTTTCTTAACTTTGAGACTAGGGCTTTTTGCACTGCACCACAACTGACTATTGTTTATTAAAAGAAAACCAACTTCGAGAAATAGATGCCCCACCCAAGATGGTCCATACCAAATGTTAGGGCGAGGCTCAGCTGCTATAACAAAGAGATCTGGTAAAGCCATGGCTTCAGGAGCAAAAGAGATTTTTTACTTTTTCTCATATAATAGTCCAAGGTGGCTGGCAGCTCTGCTTGTGCACAGTCTGTTGTAGGGGTTCGGAACAAGTCGCCCCAAGATGTGCCTCTGTGGTATGCACAGTATTTTAAGCTAAAGGCAATCAAAACCCTGTGGGCTCAAATGAAACTTCTGCCTGCCCTCCCACCCCCCCCCACCGCTTCCCTTTAACTACTACCTAGAAGAATTTAAATTAGAGGTCTTGCCCATAATAAAAAAAATGATCAGAGATAATCTTTTTGACCCATCTATATGGCAAGGCAAACCTATCATCCTGCAAATAGGTGATCCTTAGCTCAAAATGTCATATACTTCGCTTTCCCTTTCTGTCTCTGAACCTCTCCTGACTCTCTCTGTATGAGGAGTTTCCATACATATGCATGAAATGAAACTTGGTTATTTTCTCTTGGTAATCTTCCCTGTGTAAATTTCATTATTAGACCAACTGAAAGAAACTTGAAGGGTAGAGAAAAGTTTCTTCCTCCTCCACACTGTTAAGACCCAGGTTTTTTCCAAGTTGTTGCTCTGGTATCTCCAGAGTCCATTTATGATCTGCATGATTGAAACTGGTTTTGCAGTCACATCTGGTTTGCAGCTGGTAGGAAGGGAAAAGAGAAGGAGACATGTTCATGATCTTAAGGCCTGAGCTCCCAAATGTCATATATCATTACCACTCACAAATGGGTGGTCACATGGCCATCCTAGCTGCAAGGGTGGCTGAGAAATATAATCCAGCGGATTGCCCAGGAGGAAAGGGAGACAGATTTGGCTGGGTAAGTAGCAGGATCTCCCACGCAAAGCTTTGAAGATCTCCAGCTATTGTTTATACTCTCCATGACCTTCTCCCAACAATAACTCTCACTCTCTTTCTCTCTAGCCTCTACTTGTACCTGAAAACCAACTATTTGAGGGCCCCCTTTGGATTTTGAAGACCCTTTGATCTTCCAACAATCATTATTTAAATATTTTTTCATTCTTTCAATTATAATCCATCCTCTATACTGAGCACATAATAGAATCATCTTTAAAATCCTCAAAATACACCAATAAGAGAGCATTATTATCTTCTTTTTACAAGTGAGAAAATTAAGACTCTGGAAAACTGAGTGTCTGATCCAAGGTAGAGTCAGGATTTGAATTCAGTTCTGTCCAACTTCAAAGACCACACTCTTCCTGTCACACCATAGTGTTGCTAGATGGATGTATTGTCACCACAGGTTTTCTTCTCATCCAGAAATACCTTTTGAAGATTGGGTGCTGCTCCAAAAGCAAGGTCTGTGGGACCTGAGGAGACAGGCAGGTGAAGGTTTGAAGCCTCTTTATAGACCTCCTGCATTGCCATGGAATGGCGTGGGGTCCCAGGAGAGTAGCATATTGGGAGCATCTTTTATTTTAGGACTAGGTTGCAGTTGCCATCTAGAAACTCTCCGAGGCTATGACCCAGACTCTTCAAATTAAAAAACAATTCTTGACAAAACCAAAGCACATGTCTTTTTTTTCTCCTCACCTGAGGACATGCTTACTGATTTTGGAGAGAGGGGAAGGGAGGTAAAGAGAGAGAGAGAGAAACATCGATGTGAGAGAGAAACATGGATCGATTGCCTGTCGTACACACCACCACTGGGGACATGGCCTGCAACCCAGGCATGTGTCCTGACTGGGAATGGAACCCACGACCTCTTGGTTTACAACCACCCAACCGAGCCACACCTATCAGGGCCCAAAGCACATGTTTTAGTTCCAGATATTGTTTTACAGAAAAGGATAATCTATAAGAAAAACTTTTTTGTTCAAATTCTTAGAAAAGCCCACTTCTCTTATTACCTATGGACCAGTGTGACTTTCAGGCCATGTCCATTGTGTTTTTGGACAATCTTGCACTTAACTTCAGGGACACCAACACTGGGCCCAATGGCGAGGAGGAGGGGCCATATGTTTAATAACCTCCTGTGACAAACTTATTCTCTGCCTGCATCGGTCAGCACAGGCAGGGAGTTCCCAATTCCAGACAGGGGGAAACTAATGATTATCTAACATAAGACGTACGCAGGGTTGTCTTTTTTTCCCCCCACTGTACAAGCCCCACGCTTGGGCTCATTCACTCCCAAGTCACCACTGTACCTCTGGGCTGCTCATGAGGCCTCCATATTTTTCTTTCAACTGAACTGACATCTTTTCCTAAAATATTTGTCTGCTGGCCTGGTGTTTCCTCTTGCATCATCTAAACAAAATCGCACTCCTTTCCCCTATGACAGCTCTTTACTTATCTAAAGATGCAACCCTGTCTCCTAGAGGCTCTCCTTTTTCTCAGGATTAAGATTCCAGGCCCTTTAACCATTTCCTGGATAATAGCTTGGAGTTCCCTAACCCCACAAGAAACTTCTCTGTACCTAGTTTTCATTTGTTCATCTCCCTTATATTGGTCAGGAATCTTTTGGTAAGATGTGATCGAATTCCAATTCAAATCAAAGTAAGACTAATAAACAAAAATGAGGGAGGAGTTGAGAATGTTTTGGCTGAGGAAGCTGAATTCCAGAAAATGAATCTTTGCCTTCGGGCATGGCTGGATCCAAGAACTCAAACGGTATCATTAGGGCTCAGTTTCAATGAAAACAGACACCCCCTCAATCACTCTTACCCCCTCAGCCACATGGGTTTCACTGGCTTATCTTTCTGGCCCCCAGAGTGCTCAGCACAGTGGGGTCTAAAAATTGCTTGCTGAATGGACAAGTCATGCTTAGAGAAGAAGGCCTACTCTATGCAAAAAAGGAAATTAGCCTAACAGGAGCAAATTACTTAACAAATATTTATTGAATGCTTACTCTGTGCCCAGGCATTGCTCTAGATTGTGGAGGAAAAGAGGGTGCTGTAATAAATCATGAATTTCTAACTGGGCAGGCAGGTCATGGTGGATAGTCGGAGCCCAGGCCGATCATGTTTTAGTAACGGTCTTCAAGCAAGCCCTGCCCAGTTTGTCCTTGTGCATCTAAGGTAACGCACTTTTGAAATACCAGAGTGATACCCCTTGAAGTCATTTTGTGCCTTTAAGAAAGCACACAATCATAACCAATCTGTAACCCACTTTTGCCTTGCCTTCTCCCACCTTCATGTCATCTTCCTTATGTTCCCTCCTGAATTTCAAATGCATTTAAGAAACTTTTAATATTCTGCTGGATGCGGTTTGCCAATATTTTGTTGAGGATTTTAGTGTCTATGTTCATCAGCGATATTGGCCTGTAGTTTTCTTTCTTTGTTGTGTCTTTATCTGGTTTGGGGATTAGGATAATGCTGGACTCATAAAAAGAATTTGGGAGCCTTCCCTCTTGGATTTTTTGGAGTAGTCTGAGAAGGATAGGGGTTAGAGCTTCCTGAAATGTTTTGTAAAATTCTCCTGTGAAATCATCTGGTCCAGGGCTTCTGTGTGCCTGGAATTTTTTTATTACAGCTTCAATTTCACCAGTTGTTATCAGCCTATTCAGGCTTTCTGCTTCTTCATTCAGCTTTGGAAGATTATATTTTTCTAGAAATTTGTCCATTTCACCCAGGTTTTCAAATTTCTCGGCATGTAGTTGTTCACAGTAATTTCTTACAATCCTTTGTATTTCTGTGGTATCAGTTGTAATTTCTCCTTTTTCATTTCTGATTTTATTTATTTACATCCTCTCCCTTTTTTTCTTGATGAGTCTGCTCAAAGACTGTTGATTTTATCTTTTCAAAGAATCAGCTCCTGGATTTATTGATCCTTTGAATTGTTCTTTTAGTCTGTATGTCATTCAATTCTACTCTGATCTTGATTATTTCCTTCCTTCTGCTTGCTCTGGGCTTTTGTTGTTGTTTCTCCAGTTCTTATAGATGTAGAGTTAGGTTGTTTATTTGAAATGTTTCTATCTTTTTTAGGTAGGCCTGTATTGCTATGAACTTTCCTTTCAGGATCGCCTATGCTGTGTCACATAGGTTTTGGACCATTGTATGTTCATTTTCACTTGTTTCCAGAAACTTTTTGATTTCTTCTTTGATCTCATTATTGACCCATTCATTGTTTAATAGCATGCTATTCAGTCTCCATGAGTTTGAATGTTTTCGCATTTTTTCCTTGAGGTTGGTTTCTAGTTTTAAGCCCTTGCGGTCTGAGAAAATGCTTGATGTGATTTCAATTTTCTTAAATTTTTTGAGGCTTGTTTTGTGTCCTATCATGTGCTCTGTCTTTGAAAATGTTCCGTGTGCATTTGAAAAGAATGTGTAGTTTGCTTCTTTGGGATGAGAGGTTCTATATATATCAGTTAGGTCCATTTGATCTAATATGTCCTTCAATTCCACAATATCCTTGTTGATATTTTGTTTGGATGATCTATCCATTGTTCAGTGGGGAATTAAAATCCCCTCCTATAAGTGTGTTGTTGTCTATATCTTTCTTGAAGTTCTCCAGTATTTTCTTTATATATTTGGGTGTTCCTATGTTGGGTGCATATAGGTTTACAATGTTTATGTCTTCTTGATGGGTTCTTCCTTTGAGTATTATGAGTGTCCTTCTGTGTCTCTTTTTATGGCCTTTGTTTGAAGTCTATTTTGTCTGATATAAGCATGGCTACCCTGGCTTTTCTTTCCTGTCCACTTGCTTGGAATATGCTTTTCCAACCTTTTACTTTTAGTGTATGTAGGTCTGTTATTCTGAGGTGGGTCTCTTGTAGGCAACATTATGTATGGGTCCAGTTTTCTTATTCATTCAGCTACTTTATATCTTTTAATTGGAGTATTTAATCCATTTACATTTCAAGTTATTATTGATAGGTACTTATTCACTACTTCCCTTTGTAGTTGTGTTTCCCTCTCTCACTCTTTTTCTTCATCATCTTAAAGCAGCCCCTTTAGCATATCTTGCAATGCTGGTTTGGTAGAGGTATATTCTTTTAGTTTTCTTTTGTCTGGGAAATTACTTATTTCACCTTCCATTTTAATTGAGAGCCTTGCTAGGTAGAGAAATCTTGGTTGCAGGCCTTTGCTTTTCATTACTTGGAATATCACTTGCCGCTCCCTTCTGGCTTGTTGTGTTTCTGTGGAGAAGTCAACTGCTAGCCTTATTGGGGCCTCTTTGTATGTTACTTCCTGTTTCTCCCTTGCTGCCTTTAAGTTTCTCTATTTGTCCTTGATATCTGCCATTTTAATTATGATGTGTCTTGGAGTGGGTCTCTTTGGGTTCCTCTTGATGGGGACCCTCTGTGCTTCCTGGACTTGTGTGACCATTTCTCTCCTCAAATTAGGGAAGTTTTCCATCATTACTTTTTCAAACAGATTTTCTATCCCTTGCTCCTCTTCTTCTTCTGGTATTCCTATTATACAGATATTATTACACATCATGTTGTCCTGTATTTCCCTTAACCCCTCTTTGTTCTTTTTGAGACTTTTTTCATTTTCTTGCTCTTTCTGGGAGTGTTTATCTACCATGTCCTCCAGTTTGCTGATTCGATCCTCTGCTTCATCTAGCCTGCTTTTGATTCCTTCTACTGTGTTCTTCAATTCAGAAATTGTATTCTTCATTTCCTCTTGGTTCTTGTTGATAGTTTCTATGTCCTTTTTCATGCTGATATAGTTTGTAGTAAGTTCCTCATAGTTTCCCTGTAGTTTTATGTGATTATCACTGAGCTCATTGAGTTCATCGCGCTTCCTTATAACCATTGTTTTGAACTCAGTATCTGATAGTTTACTTGCCTCTTATTTCATTTAATAGTCTTTCTGAGGATTCCTCCTTCCCTTTCAATTGGGGATTGTTTCTTTGTCTTCCCATTATTTGGCTGCCAGAGCAAAACCACAAAGCCCAGGAAACAAACACACCTCTGCAAAAATAACTACCCCCTGCAATCCCACTATCATCAACAAATGAACCAGTTTTAATAAGGCTATAAAGAGATTAAGACTATTATAAGAAAGGAGAGCAATAAACTATAGCATAAAATCTAGTTACTTAATATGCACCAACTTAACGGACAAGAAATGAATGTTAAAAGCTATGCAGTAAAGAAAATATTGCAAATCATGGAAAAGACCACAGTGGATTTCGTCTCAGTAGCCTCTAGTGTTTACTGCTGTTTTTTCTTTCTGGATCCACCTCCGGTGATGTCAGCTGTTGACCACATCTGATCTTAGGCAGTCTGAGACTTCCAGAGATCTGCTCTCTGTGGCTGTCTCCTCCAATTGTTAATCTAGTCGCTCTACACTCAGCAGTCAGGCTTAAACACCATAGGGCAGGGCAGAGTCCCTCCTGGGGTGGGGCTAATGTTTCCCCTCAGGCTGCTGCTGCTCAGAGGGGAGTGGTCTGTGTGAGTTGGATGGCTGCTGCCCTGTGGGGGATGACTCAGCACCAGGAGCCTGGTGGTTACTCTCTCAGTTCTCTCCCCAAAGCCTCCATCCCCAGTCTCTCCTCAGGCATCCCTAGCCCACTCTGCCCCTACCTTTGCCGGAGCCCAGGGTAAGTGGCTGCAGATGAAAATTTATGCGTTGGCCCTTTAAATGGCTTATTTATTCTCTAGCCACCTGTCTCTTTCAAAGAGCAGCTCTGCTGCTTTTTGCAGCTGATTGTTATCTGTGTACTTTTTGGGCTCTCATGCTGTAGGCTGGGGATCCCCACTTATGGTTAGACCCTGCACCTCTCAGGGGATCTGACTGACTACTTAAATATCCCTCTGGCGCTGCCACCTGAGGGTGGCTAGCCAGCCTTCTCTCATCTCCCCTGCACTCCTTACCAGTCAGGTTGTGCTGAACTGATTCTTCTGTCTGTCCGAGGTGATAAGGCTTCTCTCTCGCTATCATTCAGTTATTTGTTCCGGGTGATTTCTCCACAATTTAGTTGTAATTCCAGATTGGTCCTGGGAGGAGGCCAGTGTGACTTCCATTCACTCCTCTGCCATCTTGATCCTCCAGAAAATAGACACTTTGTACATGTCTATTTTACATGTATTAGTAACGAACATAATACCATGTTCGTTACTAAAAAAAATTAATGACTCTAGTCCTGGCTGGTGTGGCTCAGTGGACTGAGTACCAGCCTGTGAACCAAAGGATTGCTGGTTTGATTCCCAGTCTAGGGCACATGCCTGGGTTGCAGGCCAGGTCCCTAGTGGGGGGCATGTGAGAGGCAACCGATTGATGTTTCTCTGCTTTTCTTTCTACTTCTCTTCCCCTCTCTAAAAATAAATAAATAAAATCTTTTAAAAACATTAATGATTCCTTCATATCTATATTCAAATTTTGCTAATTGTCCCAGAATTGTTTTTTACAGTTGGTTTATTTAACTCAGAATTATGCGTTGTAATAAAAAAAAATTTTATTTATTGATTTTATAATTATTTATTTATTTATTTTAGAGAGAGAGGAAGGGAAGGGAGAAAGAGAGGGAGAGAAACATCCATGCGAGAGAAAAACATTGATCATTTGCTTCTTGTACATTCGCTGACAGGGGATGGATCCCACAACCTAGGCACGTGCCCTGACCAGGAATTGAATTGCAGATTGTTTCCTTTGTGGGATGATGCCCAACCCAGCCATACCGGTCAAGGCTATTTATTGATTTTAGGGAGAGAAAGATAGATAGATAGAGAGAGAGAGAATTAATGTGCCCTGAATAGGGAGCAAACCCACAATTTTGGCATGTGGGGATGATACGCTAACCAGCTGAGCTACTTTGGCCAGGACACAATTTTTTGTATGTCTCCTAAGTATTTAAATCTAGGATAGTCTCTAATCCCATTCCCTGTGCCTCTTTTTATCATGCTTTGACTATCAAAGAGGTTAGGGGAGTGTCCTGTGGAATGTCCACATTCTGGTATTGTGACTTACCTGTTCAAAGCAGCCCTCTTGCTTGCGTGTGGATAATAGACTGTAAAAAGCCAAGGACAGAAATCAAAAGACCAGTTAGAGGACATTGTAATGTTGACATAAGAAATGTCCAAACCTGTAGAGAATTTTTATAAGAGTTATTTGAGCCAAACTGATAACATATGCCAGGGAGCAAGATCTCATATACTCTGGAGGATAACAATTTTGCAGCTTCTTTTTTCGCATTTGAAACTAGGAGGGAATTTAAGGAAGGTGACATCAGGATGGGAGAAAACAAGGCAGGAATTGGATTACTGGATAGTCAAAATTATGTACTCTCTTGAAAAACTGTTAAGGCTTATTTCTAAGGTGTGTTACCTAGATGCATAGAATAATGAACAGGGCTTGCTTAAAACAAAGATAAACTTTTTAAAAAAGCTTACTGACCTTCCCAGTTAGGAATTTAAGATCAGGTCTTGCGACAAGGTTACTCTCCATAGAATCTCCCCCACCGAACTTTTTTTGTCCATAGTAATAAGAACACACTCTAAGCACACAAGGACAAGAGTACAAGAATGGAAACAATGGGGAAAAAGAGTTGTCATCATGTGGGGAGAATGTAAAGCTGATAGAGGAATCTTGCCTGTCTTATCAGTGTAGAAGTCAGCTCACCCTGCAGAAACCCAGTAAGACTTGGTAACTGGGAGTAAAAACAGGAGACTTAGTTCATAATCATACTTAGAGGTTTCTTCCCCAAAATACTCTCCCTGCTCTGTCTCCTGTAGTGAGACCCACCAGTCAATGACTCTCTCAGACTTCCATAAAACTTTCAGTGTCTCACTCTTTAATAAGAATAGACAAAGATTACCAGTAAGTTGAGGAAAGCCTTCAACATTAAAGACAGAATAGAACAAACACAAAACAGGAGCTTGAAGAAAACAAGGACAATGCAGGGAACAAAAAAACTTAAAAATAAAAAAGTCTCACCCATATTAATATCCTCAGAAGAGTAAGAGAAGATGCTGTGAACATGTAAAAAGAATGCGGTGCTATAAAAAGCAAAAGAGAACAAGACTGAGCTTTGAGAAATAAAAAATATGGAAGCTTGAATAAAAATGATTTGAATAGAAAGATTGGAATACATAGTCTAGGAAATTACTCCAAAAGTAAATTTAAAAGATTTAAGGCAGAAAATAGAAAAACATTATTTAAGGGACCGATCCAGGAAGGTCTAAAAGACAGTGAATTTGAGTTTCAGGAAGAAAGAAAAACTCATTTCTCTAAATGGAGGGGAGAAAATCAAGAAGGAAATATTACATAGAAACTTCTCAGAACTGAAGGATGTGAATGTCCAAACTGAAAGGGTCCACTGAATGCCTGGCACAATGACCAGCAACAGAGCCCTGCCAAGGCACATCATGTTGAAATTTCAGGACCTTAGGAATAAAGAGAAGTGCATAAAAACTTCTGGAGAAGAAAAAACAGATTGCATACAAAGAATTAAGAATCAAAATATATTACGCCCTAGCCGGTGTGGCTCAGTTGGTTGAGCATCATCCCAACAACTGGAAGGAGTCCAGCCAGGGCACATGCCTGGGTTGCGGGTTCAGTCCCTGGCGTGGGTGTGTACTAAAGGCAACCAATCAACACTTTTCTCATACACTGATGTTTCTCTTCCTCTCTTCCTCCCTCCCTTCCCCCTCTCTAAAAATAAATAAAAATATCTTTTAAAAATATATATTACAAAAAATACCTTATCTACCCAAAAATAAAAAATTGCGTGTGTGTGTGTGTGTGTGTGTGTATCAGACTCCTAGCAACCTCCTTGCTTCAACCTATTGAGAAAAAAACTAATTTTCAGCCTAGAATTCAACATCTTGTAAAACTATCTTTCAAGAGTCTTAGTAGTTTAAAGATATTTTCAGATACACCAAATTTCGAAATTTTATGTCTTACATACTTTTCCACAGGAAGTTACTAGAGAATGTGCTCCAGCAAAATGAGGAAGTAAGTCAGAGAAAAAGAGATGGGATCTGAGAAAAAGTGACCTAACATAGAAAAGAGACCTAGTGGATTTCTTCTTTCTTTCTAAGAGACAGGAAGTCTTAGAACAAGAGCTGAGCTCAAGCCCAGGACCCCCTGAGCTTGTGTTCAGGACGCAGTCCACATTGAAGCGGGAGGCTGGAGAGCTCCAGTAAAACAATGACACTAAAAGAAAACAGAATTGATGCCCCATTTGTTTAACCTTGTAGAAAATTGACTTAGAGTGGCTGTTGAAGGTCAAAGAAACTATGAAAATGAAAAAAAGAATGACATAGTTATCAACTCCAGATAAAAACAAAAGCTGCATGAGAAAGGCAATGTCACGTGGTGTACTACCTGACTCAGCAGAGAACAGTATTTAATCAGTCATAAGAATGCAAACATTGAATATTGATTTACCTGACAATATAACCCTATTAGATAACTTAGAAGGACAAACAACTGCAGGGAGAGGAACTGTTTAAGAAAGGTAAATTCTCGTCTAGTGTAATAGAAAATTAATGAATAATGCCTAAAATTGCAATTTAAGAAAATGAGGAAATAGGAATTTAAACAAGCAGAACAGGTGTCAACAAACTATTTCCCACAGGCTAAACCCATTTTTGTAAATAAATCTGCTTTTGTAATAAAGTTGTATTGAGTCAGGTCCACTCCTACTGATTTATGGGTTACCTGTGGCAGTTTTCCAGCTACAAGCTGAGTTGAGTGGTTGCAACAAAAAGACTGTATGGCCCGCAAAGCTGAAAATATTTACTGTGTGGCCCTTTACAAAGGGGTTGCCCTTTATAGTAACAGTAAGCCCCTGATTTAGAATAATGGAGATAAATATATGAAGAAGTAGCCAAAAGGGTTAAAAGTGGCTGTTCTGGGATGCTTGCTGCCTTGATACAAGCCTCTGAATACTACTGACTTTTTAAATTATATGCACTACTACTTTTGATCAAAAGCTTAAACTGTTGTTTTTAAGGGGTTGTCCTGATTCCCCTGCAGGGACAGAGAAGGAGGCGCTGGGCTGACATCAGGGTTCCTGTCTGAGCCTTACCCTGCCACCTCCTGCTCTTTGCCAGCTGTTCACCATGCCATCTAGATGGGGCTGAGTGAGTCAGAGCTGCCTGGCCAGAGTTTCACAGGAATTGGACACTGGACATAGATACCAGACTGGGGAGGAACTGCTCTGGGCCAGCCTCCTGCCTTAGGCCATCATTCAGGGTTGTCAATATCATCAATGAGTGGCAGTGTAACAGTACAGCAGTTTACGTGAGTGTGAGCTCTAATGTTAGACTGCTTAGCTTCATAAACTGCAGGCTGTCCCTCTAAGTAGCCATGACCTGTGCAAGTTTCTTAATTTCTTTGTGCCTAGTTTTGTCATTGATAAATGGGGTGAATAAAATGCCTCCTTATAGGGTTGCGGTGAGCTTAATTCAACTAATACTTGTGAAAACACTTAGCACAGTGGCAGGCACATAGAAACCTAATGAATGTTAGCTATTACTATTGTCATTCTCACAAATGACACGCTGAAATATAGAGGGGGAAGTGGCAGGCACAATGTCACACAGCAATTAGAGGCAGAGCTAAGACAAGTTCCTGGAACTCTTCTGCCTCAGTGTCTCAGTGCAATACTGTCTCCTTGCACCACTCCAAGACGTTTGCATATGCCTAAAACATCTCTTAAAAGATACAGAAGAAATGAACAATAGTGGTTACCTGTGAGCAGGTGGAGAATGGAAGGATGGGGACAGATTGGAAGGGAGACTTTATTTTCACTTTAAAATTTGCAAACCATGTGACTGCATTGTTAATATAGGGCAAGAAACCAAAAAGTAGATTAAATAAATGAGATTAGCAATGCCTTTTTCATGGTGGAGATCAAGTAAGATAACAGAAGTGAAAGCCTTCTACACTGAAGTAATATCTAGATGTAAATGGTTGTTACTAATAATCACAGTGCTTTTTAGTAAAAGCAAACTTTGCTCTGGATTTTTGGAACAACCTGTAGGAAAGGACATAAATTTCAGGATGTTCATTAGCCAGGGTCTCCTCTTTGAAGACAGAATAGGTTTCCTTGGCCACAGGTGAAGCCATCTTGGAATGCAGTGGAAATTTCCACCTTGGCACCTTGCAAACGAAAGCTCCCCTCCCCCCAACCTGGCTCTCCCAAACCCAGCACTTTGCATCCAGGCCCCCAGTTGGGCAACTCTTCTGGAAAACATGATTAAGGCTGCAAGAACTGGGGGTTTTATTGGGGATGACAGTGAGGGCCACAGTTTGTTTTTCAAGGGAGGGAATGAAGTCCCAGAAATAGCTGAGCCTGAGCTGGCAGGAGGCTGGCAAAGAGTAGGAGGCCCCAGGGCAACGCTCCCAGGCCATGTTGACTTTGGACAGGCTGCCTGAGCATTGTAAACAATTGCAGAAATGATTTCCTACCCTGGCAAATGTCTTGTTTGGACAAGGGGTCCCCTGCCCCCACTTCTTTAAAAGGCAGTTTTATCATTTGTTTGCAAAAATGCTCAATCCCCTCTTTCTTTTCTTGTTCTCTCTGTGGCTCTGGTCTCCTCCAGAGCCAGATGAAAAATCTTTGTGTTTCTTTAATGTTAACCAAACCCCCCCCTCCTTTTTTAAACTGTTCCAGGTCTGTTGGACAAATACTACCCAGCAACAGGACTTACAAGGGTCTGTTAAGAATTTTTTAGACTGGAGTCTTTAGCCAGAGTAACTTAAAAAAATTTTTTTTCTCTCTCCTTGTTTATTACATTTTAAGCTCCTAGCACAATAAAATCTGCACACAAGGATTGGGAAAGCAATAAAAATGCAACTCATAATGCCTCGGCCTGAACCAGCTAATGCTCCATCTAGACACTGAGGTAACAGATTTGGTCTCACTCACCCTCCCAAGGAGGCAGACTAGGAAATAAAATGGGTTTTTCTATAAGGAAGAAAGCATAGGTCAGAACTGTGAGCTTTGTTGGGCTGCTGGTGAGGGCGGGGTTTCTGGGGCTGGAGGATGAGATGCACATTCTGAAAATCAGCCAGTATCTGGAGCGGTGCAGAAAGAAGGAATACTCTGTTCTTGACCACCCAGGGACAAGGGCAACCACAGGCCAGATGAGGAGCAAGATATACTAACCTAGTACTGGCCTGTCACGTAGCTTCAAAAGGGAAACGAAAGGAGGGAGGATAGGGAGGGGTAAGAGTGAGGGATGGCCAAAGCGAAGGGGGACAGGAGGCAAGGGCACGTGGAAGAAGAGGAGGCAGAGGCTGCATCAGTCATAGTTCCCGCTGGAAACAGAAGCCTCTCTCAAGCTGGGTAACTGAGAAGAGTTCAATGCAGGGACTATTGACAAGGTGTAGGCAAGAGTTGAGGGAAAACCAGAAAAGGATGGTGGGTGCGGCACCCCGGAGCTAGTTACAGCAGGTAAGTCGCTCCCCAGGTCTGCCCCAAAGACATCATATAAGAAGTTACATTCTTATGATTCATTCTATCATCAAAAAATCAATCACTCTGTTTGAAGATGTTAAAAAAACCACCAGCCCTGGCTGGTGTGGCTCACTGGATTGAGTGCTGGCCTGCGAACCAAAGGGTCGCTGGTGTAGTTCCCAGTCAGGGCACATGCCTCGGTTGTGGGCCAGGTCTCCGGTAGGGGTCTGTGCAAGAGGCAACCACACATTAATGTTTCTCTCCCTCTCTTTCTCCCTCACTTCCCCTCTCTCTAAAAATAAATAAATAAAATCTTTAAAAAAAACCCAAAACAAAACACCAAAAGATGAATCCAAATTAAGAACTTACATGGGGGAAATTGAGGTATAAAAAGACTGGTGGTAAGCGTTACTTCTATTTAAACATAGAATTAAGCATATATAACTGCAGTGATTGTTAATCAGGAAAATAATACAATTGTTATAGTTATTTTGAAAAATGAACCTACGAATTTTTTTTCATTGCTCTTTACAATAGGTTATGGAGGGCAAAAATCAAAATCATCGTTACAAAAGGAAATGGGAGCAAATAGAAGGAAAAGAGATTGATGCTTGTTTTTTTTTATTATGGTAAAATATATATCACATAAAACTAACCATTGAAACTACTTTTAAATGTACAATTCCACATCATTAAGTACATTCACATCATTGTGCAGTTATCACCATCATCCATGTCCAGAACCTTTTCATCTTCCCAACTGAAACTCTGTCTCCACTGAACACTTAACTCCCCATTTTCTCTTCCCTCAGCCCCTGGTAACCACCATTCTCTCTTCTGTCTCCATGTATTTGACTACTGTAGGAATCTCACGTAAGAGGGATCATACAGCCCTGGCTGGTGTGGCTCAGTGGATCGGGTGCCGGCCTGCAAACCAGGTCATTGCTGGTTCAATTCCCAGTCAGGGCACATGCCTGGGTTGCGGGCCAGGTCCCAGTTGGGGGCGTGCAGGAGGCAACCAATCATTGTATCTCTTGCACCTTGATGTTTCTCTCCCTGTCCCTCCCTTCTCCTCTCTCTAGAAAGTAAGTGGATAAAATTTTAAAAGAAAAGAGGAATCATACAGCATTTACCCTTTTGTGACTGGCTTCTTTCATTTAGTACAATGTCTTCAAGGTTTATCCAGGTTGTACCATGTGTCGGAATTTCCTTCATTTTTAAGGCTGAATAATAATCAAATCCCACATTTTGTTTATTCATTCATCTGTTGATGGACGTTTGGGTAGCTTCCACCTTTTGGCTATTGTGAATAATGCTGCTATGAACATGGATGTACAAATATCTGTTTGAGTCTTTGCTTTTACTTCTTCTGAATATATACCCAGCAGTAGGATTCTGAGTCATATGTTAATTAAAAAATTTTTTTTGAAGAATTGCCATACCATTTTCCACAACAGCTGCAAGGATGATTGTTTTGTTTTGTTTTGTTTTGTTTTAATCACCAATGTCCTTATTTTCCTTAAGAGGAGGTAAATGATACTGTTTCTTTCTTGAAGACGACAAATTAAGAAATATTGGTTAAACATATTTAAAATTACAAAGGTAACCACAAGAAGAACTAAAAAGTCTGAGTATCTTCCAAATTGCCAGAAAGCAATAAACAAAAGGAGACCACACAGAAGCATAAAATCAGAGAACACAAAATATGACAGTAGACTAACCCTATCTGACATGGATGAATAAAACTAATATAAACTCACTTTTTAAAAAGAAAACAAAGGCCATTTGTATGTTACCAACAAGAAACATACCCAAAACAAAAGAACCCAGAAAGGTTGAAATTAAGGGAGGAACAAATATATTGCAAGCAAATACAAACAAAAAAAGAGAAATGAGCAGAAGTTTTGTTAATAATAACAAGTTGAATTCAAGCTGTTAAAGGAAAAAAAAAAAAGCCACCAGCCCCAAATTCATGCTAAAAGCCCATGATAACAAAACTAGATTTTATATTTTATCTAACTGCTATTTCAACTCCTCCCAGAAACACAATCTTAATCGAACAGTATGGAACTTTCCGGTCAAGCACCAGTAAGATTATCTGTGAAGTGGATCCTCTCCACCTCTCATAAAAAAAAGAGGCAGTCTACATAATGAAAAGCTTTCCTCTTCTCCTTCCCCCCCAAAAGAGTGCCTAACCCAGAATAATCCTTTCTTTTCTTTCCCTATTATCTCCCTTGCCCTACCTTCGTCCTATAAAGTCCTTCTATTTTGTACAGCTCCTAGGAGGGGCCTTGTAGGTGTTCGGTGGGATGCTACACTTCACAAATTGCTTAATATAGCTGATTAGATCTTCAAGTTTACTCAGTTGAATTTTGTTTTTTTAACTAAGCTAAGAAACATTATAATAAATAATAGCATTGAAATATTTAAAGTAAAAATATAAAAATTATAAGGATTAATTTACAGAATGCAATGCTGAAATAAATACAGAAATAAAATTGTGATAAGATGCTTTAACTCACCTCTCTCAGACCTTGATAGATCAGAGAGAGAAAAAATAAGTTATGATTCTGATATTTTGAATAATATACTTAATAATATTGCTAGCAGATAGCTAACTAGCTGGACAAACAGGTAAATAGATAGACTATATATGTATCTCCTGAATATAGAGACTATTTCTTATTTGCAAGCCCCCATAAGACACTTACGAAATTTGATAGTACAATAGACCACAAAGAAAATAATTTATAAAAATAGAAAAATAGAATCAATCCTTTTCTCTGACAACAATGCACCAAAACTGACAATGAATAGTAAAAACAGAACAAAAATTAGAAAACTCTCCTAAATGCCTTCTGTGTCAAAAGGAAAGTAGAACACTAACTGTAGAATATTTAGAAAACAAAACACCACAGATAAAGATCTGTGACCTTGAAAGCATTCTAAGTGATAGATGACAGACACTGAAGGCCATATGTTATATGATTCCATTTGCATGAAATACCCAGCATGGACAAATCCATAGAGACACAGAGCAGTTTGGTGGTTGCCAGGGCTGGAGGGAAAGAGAATGGGGAATGGCTATTCAGGGGATCTGAGGTTTCCTTTTGAGGTGCTGAGAATGTTCTGGAACCAAATAGTGGTGATGATTGTACAACAAGGCCACTAAATCACACTCTAAAATGGTATAAATGATAAATGATCAATTTATTTTAATGTGTATTTAACTACAACGAAAAAAAACCTATGAGAAGAGCGATTTGTGTTTTCATTAATGGTAGACTGGATAATGCAGACCAAACTGAGGACAATTAGGAAATCTGGACAGCATATGAAAAGCAAGGCAATACAAACGTAGGGCCAAAATTCAGAACAAGGAAATCTAGAGAGGTAAGCTCATTATTAGTGTTGCCCCCACCCCCCGCCGTGGCATTTGATGAGTCCAGAAGAGGCAGTTTAGAGACTGGGAAGCCGAGCAGAGCACTCATCAGCCTTTTGGGGCTATGGATCAAATCTGGAGTCTGCTCTGACACCAGCTGGTGTACTGATACCATTGTGATGCCAACCACTGGTGTTAGCATCAGACTCCACAGGTTTAAGGGCACAATCAGTTCCCAAAAAGAATGTCCTCACTTCAGACACCAGGCCACCTGCTCTTCTGACCAACTGGCTACAAATTTGAGGTTTCCCCCAGGTTCAGTATTTTATTAGAATGACTTACAGAACTCAGGAGAGCACTATATATTTTTTAATTTTATTTTTCTGTTATAGTTTACATTCAGTATTACTTTATATTAGTTTCAGGTGTACAGCATAGTGTTAGACAATCATATACTTACAAAATGTTCCCCCAAATATTTCCAGTACCCACCTGGCACCATACATAGTTATTACAACATTACCGACTATATTCCCTATCCTTTACAGGAAAGCACTATATTTATGACTGCAGTTTTAGTATAAAGGAGCAGCCAAATGAAGAGACACACAGGGTGAGTTGCGGAAAGTGCTCAAGCACGGAGGTGATCACTTTTGAGAAGTGACATGCCCTGACTCCTTTCTCCACAGAATCAGGGCATATCACTTTCCTGGAACTTCGGTATGTCCACCAACCACGAAGCTCCACCGAGCTACAGTATCCCCAGTTTTTGTTGCAGTTTCATTACACAGGCACACCTGAGTGACTCATGGGTCATGTGACCCAGCTCTATCTCCAGGCTCCCTTTTCTCCCTGGAAGATGGAAGATCAGGTTGATATCATGAGGTTCAAATCATGCCTGGTCCTGACGCTATCTAAGGTCTCACCCTGAGTGACCTCATTAGCATAAACTCAGGTGTGATTGATTCCCCAAGAGCACAAAGACTCGCTGATCTCTTGGGAAATTCTAGGGGTTTTAGAAGCTCTGTTCAGAAACCTAGGACAAAGACCAGACAACTTCTTCCTTATAAACACAGGTATCCCGCTAGTCTAGGGCCATGGTTCCCTTATAACAAAATAATCAACCCTGTCAGAGCACCTAAATTTGGTGGAACATTTACATAACATATATAGCAATAGTCCGACATCAATATGCCTGATATTTAGAGGATCCAGTGGGTAGAGGGACGGGAAGGTTTTTAACTCAATTTCCTAATACATTTGACCGTCACTATCCATATTAATACCTTGCCAACAATGTTAGTGTTATACCTTTTTCACACTATGGTAGATGGAACCTGAAAAATAAGAGTAAAAATATACTGGAGCCCTGGCTGGGTAACTCAGTTGGTTAGAGCATCATCCCCACATGCAATGGTGAGAGTTCGATCCCTGGTCAGGGCACATACAAGAAATAGGCAATGAATGCATAAACAAGTGGAACAGCGAATTGATCTCTCTCTCTCTCTCTCTCTCTCTCTCTCAAACCAATAAATAAAAATTTAAAAAAGAAAGAAAAGATTTTGGCACATTACTAGAGCTCCCTTCAGTAACTGATCAATCATTAGTCTAGTCCATTATCATAATATGTACAAGTATATGACCAAAATGTGTCCTAGGCCAAGGTCACTCAGGTTTGCAGGTTTCCATTCCATCTTGGCGGGTTCCAAAAGCAGCGGTAGTTTCCGAAGTATCTGGCCTCACTCTTTCAGGTACCTGTATAACTGAGCTAAGAGACATATCATATCTTGCTCTGAGCCTTGTTTGAGGTGTTAATGTAATATTGGATTTCTCTTATTGAGCTTACTTATTTCTTTACCCTCTGCTACTATTCCTCTTTTTCTTTATTTATATCCAAACCTCTCCACTTTTGGAAGGGTTGTTAGGCTGGGCCACTGTACTGGTCTAGATCATAGGCCACAGTACTAGTCTAGCAAGTGCCTCCTTTTCAGTTCATTCTCATTTATCTAGGACAGGGTTTCATGGGTATGGAACTACTGGGTTATTTCTTTTTTCTTTTTTTTTTTTTTACTGAAAATTTTAATTTAAAAAAATTTCAGTTATAGTTGACATTCAGTATTATTTTAAATTAGTTTCAGGTATATAGCACAGTGGTTAGATATTTATATAATTTACAAAGTGTTCCCCCCAATAATTCTAGTACCCACCTGGCACCATGCATAGTTATTACAATATTATTGACTATGTTCCCTATGCTGTACTTTACATCCCCGTGACTATTTTGTAACTACCAATCTGTACTTCTTGATACTATTGGGCTGTTTCTACCACTGAGCAATACAGCTGCATTCACTGTTATTCTCAATTTTTCCAGATCAGATGAAGGAATAACCTGTTTCATCAGGCCTATCAAATGAATTTTAAAAGTCTGGAGGCTTTGGCTAGAAATAAATGATAAAGATTTATTCAAAGGTCTTAGGGTTTGCAAACTGGAAACACAGCTGGACAGAAACCCAGAAATATTCTGAAGGAGAAAGAAAAATTAAGAGTTCTTACAGTAAAGACTTCTTATAGTGCATCCTTGAGGGTAATCAGCCCTACATTCCTAGCCCTAGTACTGGTCCAGGATGGTTATCAGGCAGATGGCAGGCAGTCTGATGAGTGCTAGGCGGTCTGGTCATGGCCAGTCATCTGGATAATGGATGTCAGGTGGTCTGGATACGCGAGCCCATCAGGGGGTAATCAGAGAGTTATCTGGAGGTCTTATGTATATCCACATATTAATGCAAGGCTGGAAAGTTCAAAAGTTTAAATTCCCAGGTTTGTTAAAACAAGAATAAGATCATTTCCTCATGCCTCAACCTACTTGATTTTAGTAATTTAGCAGGTTTATGATAGTGACTCATTTTATTTCTTTATTCTATTTCTCAGTCCCCAGGAACTCTTGACTATATTTTTAAATCTTTATGTTTCCTCTCGTTGATGTAAGAAACATCCAAACCTAGAGAATTTTTATGAGTTTGAGCCAAACTGATGACAATTGCCAGGAAGCAAAATCTCAATGGATTGAGAAAATGCTCCAGAGAATGTTAGTTTTACAGCTTATTTTATACATTAGAATAAAAGGGGGAGATATAAGGGGGGAGGGCTTACATGAAATTCGCTGGTGGTCTTAGATGCGGGAAGCAGGAAACAGCAAAGCAGGGAAACATCTGAGATCGGATAAAAAATAAAATGGAGAGACACACACTTTTTACATTGGTGGGTAAAGGATAGTTAACAAGTAACATTTACAGCACACAGAGATGGTATTTAGGGAACGCGATAATGATGAGGGTTTCTGTGGTCTCATGCTCTGGGGTGGTGGATGCACCCTGAGAGGCCTGGAGAAGGAGATAACTTTGACATTCCAAATGTATGTTATCTTAGATGGAAAAAGACAATAGACAGGCCCTGACTGGTGTGGCTCAAGTTCAGCTGGTTGGGCGTTCTCCCACAGAGCAAAAGGTCACTGGTTCTCTGCAGGGCCCACTGTCCTGACCTCTCCCGAGTCTCTCAGGTTTAGTACGTGGCCCCTTTTTCATCCATACTCCTTACAAATCATTTCTTCTTTGGGAACTTATGGTTGCAGCCCTGTTTCTGGGACCACTTCATCAGGTAGGAAAAAGAAGCCGAGGTAACGTGGGGAAAAAATATGTAGTCATATCACCATCTTTCCCCCTAGAAAGAACTGTATAGTGTTACCAGCATCCTCCCTCCCTATTCCCAAATCCACCAAAAAAGCAGAGGAATCTGTGTAGTGGGGACACTGCCTTGGCACCCCTTATGTTGAGTGTGAGCACACACTCATGAAGGCATTTAAGTCACCACTTCGTGCCTATATCTCCTCCCATTTTAGACAACCAGTCCAATCCTCTATCGAACTGTTACTCTGAGGAGGATATCTGTCTGACCAGTGTTGAACATTAGAGGCTATAAAGCATGTCTTCGGTCTGAAGAAATGTGACATGGTGTTCTGGACTGCTGTATTATCTTCAGTTTCAGTTCCTTTTAAGTACTCTGGGCATTTCTATCTACCACGAGGTATGCAAGGCCCAGTCCAAAGTAGGCGTCTTTGTCTTGTCAGGCCCATCTCGTAGCCTCCCAGTGCTGTCAGCATCAGGCCCACTTGCCATCTATGTTCAAGGCTTTCTCCCCAGGGAATCTTCTCCATAGCCATCTGCAGCCCCTGCCATTCAGTTCTTATTGTCATTTTTGTGCCTCAGAGGATACCAAAGGAGGATGTCTAAATCAGCCCATATCTGCACTGTTGCAGCCCCGCAATGTTCATTCAATTCATAAACCTAGGTGGCCACTTCAAGGGAATACACCCAGATATTCACTCACTGGGTCCAGTGATCTTCTGATCCTGAAAGCATCTTCCTTTAATGGTGTTCCAACTGTGTTTTCTTAGAGTCTGTATTTGTCTGTTTGGCATCCATTAATCACAGGGTCAAACTAACTGCAGAAGCTTACACCTCCTGTGTGATCCACAGTCTATATTCTGAACCACCTCCTTATCCTCACATGCCAAGCCAATATTTCCCCTGCCTTACACCGACCCAGGGCAGCTCCCAGACAACTAGGGACAGCTCCTATGCCCCAAAGCCCGCTGGAACAATTCAAACTGGCCAGTCCTAAGCGGTTTGCCCTGTCCTGCCTTGCCTTTCCCGTGGAAACCCAAAGGAAGGCCCTGGCCTAGGCCTTCGCCTCATTGCTTTCTGCCTCCTGACCAACACTAGTGCTTTTCCTTGTAAACCTATGTGATAACATGCCCCCTCCTCTCGGGAAATGTGAGGTATAAAACTTTTCTTTCAATGGCACTAACATCCAAGTGTCATCACTCAGTCACCATTTAAATTACAACCCAGGCACAAATGAGATGGGCATCGACGTGTCTTGCTTTAATACACCCCGCAAGCTCCCATGGTGGTTTCCATGGGGCTATGCTCCATATGAGATTCTCTTTGTTTAGCCAATATTTCATTGCCCTTATGCCTGATGATATGGCCACACCATTGACCACTGCCCATGAGTTAATAAAAACTCAAACGTAGGGGCAAACAGCAGGCAATTCAGTCCACTGAGCTGACTTGTTTTGACCATTTTTCGATTAGAGTGGCAGCCTTCCAAGCAGGATGCTGTCCATTCACCTGGTTACTTCCATCCATAAACTAAGAAGCTCTTTGTTGGTCAATACAGAGCTGTTCATAGGACACCGTCCACGTTGCAATAGGCTCTAGCAGCTCCTCAGATGGTGTCAAAGCCTGTCTTAGGGCAAAAGTGTGCCTACTTGTGAAAATGCTGAATAATTCTTTGTATTCCCTGATAACTTTATTAAAGAACTAGAAACTATAAAAGGCAACCAAATTGAAATTCTAGATATGAAAATTTAATAACCACCAAATAAAAACTCAATGTGTGGCATTAATAGCAGATTAGACAAAGCTGAGGAGAGAATTAATGTACTAAAAACTACAGAAATAAATAAAATAGAGAAGTAAAAACAAGCAATATATTAAGAAGACCTAGTTTTCCTCCGCTTTTGGTCTCTGTGCCTTTCGCAGGACTTCCAACAGAGCAGTGTTGGGACAGAGCATTCAGGGTTTCACAGCCTCTGTGGTCCATAGGGGCCACTGTGAAGAGGACCCAGGGAAGAATTTACCATTTTCAATGGAAAACAAGTGGCGGTTCCTAGTTATGATGACTAAATACTTTGGATCTGGATTTGCCATGCCTTTCTTTATATGAAGACACCAACTGCTTAAGAAATAAGGATGTTTTAGTTAATCCATGAAACAGATATGAAAAGGAGCATTTTAAGAGGTGTTATCTCTTTGAAAAATGTATCAAACTGTTGAACTCAATATACTAGATGTGTTTGTAAGTAAAATTATGGCATGAATCATTAATGTCTCTTTTCAGAAATATGAAATGTGATAATTGACCACATGCATACTTTTTAAATTTGGGTAAATATCACAGTATTAGTTTCTTGATCAAAATATGTGTGATTTAGCTTGTTTCTTGGTCTTACATTCTGAGATTTTTATTTAATTTTTGATTCCTAGGTCATGACCTTGTTGGTAATTTATATTATAAAAAAGAATGCAAACTTAGGGGAAAAGGTCTAACACATGTGTAATTGGAGTCCCATACATAAAGGAGAGAGAAATAAGGCAGAAAAAATATTGAAAGAGATAATGGCTGAAAAATTTCCAAAACTGATTAAAGATATCAAGTCACAGAGGTAAGAATTCCCACAAACTCTCAAAGAGGACATAAGAAAGATAACCGCACCAGGACAAATCATACATTCAAGCACAAAGAAAATCTTAGAACAGAAAAAAGACAGTGTCCCTTCAAAGACTAATAATTAGAATGATATATAAAATCTCAACAAAACAAAGAAGTCCAAAATTTAATATAATAATGGCATCAGATGTTGATAATACACCCAGCAGAAACACTCTTGAAGACTGAAGACGAAATAAAAACATTTTCCAAAAAATAAAACTGAAGAGAATTCATCACCAGCAGATATGATTCAAAGGAAACATTGAGGACATTCTTCAGGCACATGGAAAAAGATATCAGTTGAAAGTACAGAGATATAGGAAGAAATGAAGAATAACATAATAAGCAGATATATAGATATATCTAATTGACTACTGATTGCCAAAAACAATAAGAATGGTTTTTCAGGTATAAAATATACACATATATGGAAATAAAATGCATTTAAAAATCACATATAAATTGAGGTGGATGATAAATGGAGCTAAAGTGTTTTAAATTCCTTACATTATTTGGGAAGCAGTTAAAATTACCAAGTCACTTTGATAAGTCACAGATTTATTTGTAATCATTGGGATAGCCACTAATAGAATAATAAAAGAGTATATAATTTTCAAGCTAAT
Source organism: Mormoops blainvillei (assembly GCA_004026545.1). NCBI lineage: Eukaryota > Metazoa > Chordata > Mammalia > Chiroptera > Mormoopidae > Mormoops > Mormoops blainvillei. The sequence continues at coordinate 14,483 of PVJD01001536.1, read as the reverse complement.
AGAGGGCAGAAATAGAATGACAACATATATCAATCCTAACACAGACAAATAAACTAATAAATAGAAGCAGACTCATACTTATTTGGTCACCTAATTTACAGCAAAGGAACACTGCAGTACACCGAGGACAAGGAAGATATTTTATGATACAGTGCTGGGCTAACTTAATGTTTATATGGGAAACAAATTTGTTCCCTAGTTCATATCATACATGAAAAATAATTCTAGTGGGCTGCAAAGCTAAATATTAATGGAAAAACAAAAGCACTTTTAGGAGTAAACATAAAAAAAACATCGTCATGGCCTTACAGAATGCAAAGATTTTAAAAACAGGACCAAAAAAATGGGCTAACTATATAGTGAAAAATGATAAATTAGACTGTTTATTTCCATTTCTCTTGGCTATATTTACAAGTGGAGTTCGGGATCATACAGTAACTCTGTTTCAACAAATTAAAATTTTAAAAGTTTAAAGGAATCCATAAAGATAAGAGCAGAAATGAATGCCACAAAAAACAAACTTACAATATAAAGGATGATTAAAGTCTAAAGACTGTTCTGTGGAAACACTAATAAAATATAAAGCCTGAAGAAAATGGATGATGAAGAGTAAAAGCGTGCATTACCAATATTAGAAATGAAAAGGGACATTGCTACAAATTCAAAAGACATTATAAAGATAAACTCATGAACAACCTGATGTCTTTAAATAAGCTGAAAATTTAAGTGAGTTGATTAAGTTCTTAGAAAACTGCAACTTACAAAAACCAACAAAAGAAGGAATAGGAAGGACTAGAAAATCAGAATAGTACTGCGTATTAAAGAAATTGAATTTTTAATTTAAATCTTCCAACAAAGAAAACTCCAGTTCCAGAAGGCTTCACTGGCATAGTCTAATAAATATTTAAGAAAGACAAATACTGTGATTACACATACTTTCCAGAGAAAAGGAAGGAGGAAATACAACCAAACTCAAATCATGAGGCCAGCATAACTCTGTTACTAAAACTGAACAAGGATAACAAATAAAAGGAAAAGCATAAGTCAACCTCACTAATGAGCACAGATGCAAAAAATCCTCAACAAAATAACAGCGAAGCAAATTCAACAATATACACAAAAGAAAAGAAAATACATCCTGAAAGTTTGTGTTATTCCAAGAATGTAAGGTTGGTTTCAATTTAAAAATTATCATTAAAACTTACCATATGAACGGGATAAAGAAGAATCATCTAATCATATAATAAATTTTCAATAGAAAAAGTGATAAATTCAACATCCATGATGGCTATCCATCATCAACCAGGCTCTTGTGCACATCCTTTAATCTAATTCAATTTCTCATTCTTCCTACTTCCCTCATTCTTCCACTATGACCCTGGAACTCATAGTCTACCCTGGGCAAAATGCCCTATTCAACTTCTTCTCCAAACATTCATTTCCAGAACACAAAGCACAGAGAAAACAAAGAGTTAGTATTACTGTGCTTTGTGTTTTGGTTCAGCAGGAGCTGAAACAAAGTTTTTTGAGGATAAGATTACACATATGACTTTGGCCTTTTAAAAAATCCTTACTTGCGGATATGTTTATTGATTTTAGAGAGAGAGGAAGAGAGGGAGGGAGAGAGAGAGATCCATAGTTTTCCTCCCATATGTTCCCACACTGGGGATCGAACCCACAGCCTTTTGGTGCATGGGACGATGCTCCAATCAGCTGAACCATCCAGCCAGGGCTATGATTTCATCTTTGATAATTTCTACAATGCTTAATTCAGGATACACAGTAGGTGTTCAGTAAATAATAAATAAGAAGAACTATATTTTATGGTTTTACATGTAGCAGTTTTTAAAACGTTCTAAACACTTTACAGATATGAGTTCATTTAATTCTCCTGAGGAGGACAATTATTATTCCCATTTCGCAGATGAGAAACCAAGGCAAAAGGAATTAAAAACTTTGCCCAGGGTCACACAGTAAGTTGTGTCTGAGATTCAAATGCAGGACTGAGGCAGCCCAGCCTTAACTACGTATACCAGCTAGATGGGACAGGTTTAGGAGTTCGGAATCAGAGATGACAATCTATATGTTCAACAATGGGGGCTGGTTAAGTAAACTGCGATAGACTCATGTCGCCATCAAAGTGATGATGTATGTCTAAGTTCATAATACCAAAAGCCATTCACAACATAATTGAAAAAAAGCAAGCTAGAAAACAGTATAATAAACCTGCACAGGATTGTTTATAGCAGCCTTACTTATAACTGCCAAAAACCAGAGGCAAGGAAGATGTCCTTCCAAAGGTGAATGGATAAATAAACTGTGATACATTCACACAATGCAGTATTATTCCATGATAAAAAGAAACAAGCAAATGACCCTGACTGGCGTGGCTCAGTGGGCTGAGCCCCATCCACAAACCAAAAGGTTGCCGGTTCCATTCCCAGGCCGGGCACATGCCTGGGTTGCAAGCCAGGTCCTCCCTGTTGGGGGTGTGCCAGAGACTGACGTTCTCGTCTCTCCTTCTCCCTCCCTTCCTCCTCTCTAAAAATAAATAAATAATTAAAAAAAGAAAAAGAAATGAGTGATTGATCCATGAAAATAAATGGAAGAATCTTAAAAGCGTAACTTAGTTGAAGAAGCCAGCCTGAAAATGTTACTTACAGTTTGACTCCAACTATATGACATTTTGGAAAAAGTAAAACTAGAAAGACCATAAAAAGATTAGTAGTTGCACCAGTCAGACAGGGAGAGACAATAGGAGGAGCACAGGGGATTTTTAAGATAGTGAAACTATTTTCTGTGATACTATAAGGGTGGATACATGACGCCATGCATTTATTTAAACTAAACTTCACAGCACAAAGAGGGAACCTTAAAGCTACGGGCTTCGGCTAACAATAAGGTACAGGTATTGGTCCATCTGTTGTTAACAAATCAACCACGCTAAGACAAGATGTTTATAACAGGGAAAACTGTGAGGGTGGCCGCAGTGAGTGTAAGGGCACTGTACTCTCCTCGATTTTCTGTAAACCTAAAACTGTTCCAAAAACTAGAGTCTATTACTAAAAACAAACAGTACAATAGCACGATCCCTTTCGTGTCAGTATACCTCTATGTTTGGGGGGCATAGAAAAGTCTGGAAGGGCATAAAATTAATAGCAGTTGTCTCAGGGCGGTAGGATTCATGAGATCTTGCTCTTAGTTCTACTTGTCCTTACTTTCTTAACAAAAAAAATATGCATTAATATCATATAAAGGACTAAGTGAGGAAGTGAGGGGCTGGCCGGGCCCAGCGCAGGCCAGCGTTGGCGCCACCGAGAATGCGGCTTTCGCTCAGTCCGCTGGGCAAATGCCACGCTAGGCATCTGCTCCGCCCACCAGGTCCCTCAGCCTTTCAGCTTTGTGTCCCGGAGGCTGAGAGAGAAAGAGAGAGAAAATTCCTCCGGTGCAATTGCGTCTGCACCAGCGGGCCGATGCGGGGGCCGGGAGGGGGCCCTGGGAGCTAGGCCCGGGGCGCAGACGCCGGGTGCAGTCCCGGGGGCGTGGCCGCCGCGCTTGCCTGGCCATCAGTGGGGCTGGAATGTTCCCGCGGCAAGTGTACTTTGTTCTGGGGATGGGGGAGGGTGAAGCCGGGGCAGGGCTCCAGGGCCCCTGGGTCTTGGAGGGCAGCCAGCTTTCCGTTCCCAGGGAGCTGGTGGGGGAGGGGAGGTGTTGTCTAGTTCCCAGGCAGGGCAGCTGCGGGACACCGTCGGAACCCCTGGATTCCAGTGCCAGCCCTGCAGCTGCTGCTTCTGGGGTCTAGTCTCAGAACCTCTCTGGGCCTCAATTTCCTCATCTACAAAACTGAGATAATAATAACGGCGCATAGCTATTGCCAGATACTGTTAAAGGCTTCTACAACCTTTTGAGGTAGGTGCTGTTAATATGATAACATAATATCCTATTAATAAACAAATGTTCCCTCACTGCCCAGGCCCTCGGACAGCACAGATACTCTGGCTGTAGAAAGCCAGATCCAGCCTCCTTCCAGGTGGTGACATGTGCGCTATTATTTTTTCACTTTACGGATGAGAAAAGAGAAGCCGAAAAAGGTTAAGTAACTTGCCCAAGGGCACACAGTAACTAAGTGGCCATCAGGGATGTAAACCCAGTCAGACCAGACCTTCCACTCTTAACCACGATTTAACCAGCTTCAGGAGACCCTTAAAATCTATGTATTTGGACATACTGCAATCCATGCAACAATTCTGAAAGAAGTAGTATTAATAATAATGATCGATATTAAGAAATGGTAGTTACCACCAACTGAGGGCTGTGATTCTTGCAACACCTTATGACATAGGTGTTACTATTAATATTCCCAATTTAGGGATGAAAGATCTAGGCACTGGGTGGTCACTCAGTTCTAGGGGGAAAATTCATTCATCCTGAAGCCAGAGTCCCACAACAGCTTAGCTGTTGCCTCCTTTTGTAGTGCTTTTATGGGGACGCGGACTCCTCCAATCTGATTACACAGGCCAGCCTGGAAGGACAGGCCTTCCTTCTCTAAAGTTTGTCAGAGCCAACTTTGCGTGGTGATCTGAGGGGCTTTGGAGAGTGTGGAGTCTAGCGATAGCTAATAGCAGCAGGGGGGCTGCTCCTCTCTCTTGAATCTGCTGCTTCCAGGAGCTCCGCTGCCTAGTGCCTGTGGAAGCATCTTCAGCCAGAATTCAGGCAGAGGGCAGGTCAGTTGCCCTGAGCTGTGGATGATGCAGTTCTCCCTGTGTGGTTATCATATGTTCCCTTCCCTTTACAACCCCTCCGGCACACTGACTGGAAAGTCATCGCGGCAGTCCCTTCACATCCCTCACCTTTGAGTTAAGGGGCTGCTTCCCTTTAAAAATGTAAAGGTTGATGTTGCTTCTTTGTAACCCATCCCCCATGGACCTACCACTTTCTGATGACACATACTTGGGAGGCAGCCCCTTAGATCTCAAATGCTCTAAAACTCTCTTTCTCTGTAATAGGCAATGTTCATTGAAGACAGTTTGGCAAACAGCCACATAGTGCTGCTGTTGTCACGTGGGCACACAGCGGTCACTAAATAACTGCTTTACACATATGTTCCCTCTGCTAGGAACGCTCTTCTTCCGTTACCTACATGGCTCCCTCCCTCACTTCTTTAGGTTTTTACATAAGTCACCTTCATTGTGGGCCTTCTCTGACCACCAAATTTAATTATGCCCTACAATAGTCCTGATTCCTTTTCCCTGTTCTCTTCTTTCCCTAGCACCTGTCATTGCCCTATGCACTTCATTGGTTTTATTTATTTTTATTGTCTGCTTTGCCCCACTAGAAGGTATGTGCCATGAGGGTAAGGATTTTGCTCTGTGTAGCGCATCACTGTATTCCCCAGGGCCTGGAACTGGGAGGAAGGAAAGACAGAGAAGGTAGAAGGAGCTTCCTGGGCCATTCCAACCTATTGTGACTACCGCTGCCCCCTTGAAGGAATACATATTTGTTTGTTTGTTTGTTTTTAATTTTGTATGTATTGATTTTAGAGAGAGAGAGGAAGGGACAGAAAGAGAGAAACATCGAATTGTTCTTCTACTCATTTATGCATTCATTGGTTGAGTCTTGTATGTGCCCTGACCTGGGATTGAACCCACGACCTTGATGCATCAAGACAATGCACTAACTGAGTTACTCGGCCAGAGCGGAATACATATTTCTTATTCGTGCTGTTTATTCAACACTTGCCATATCATACCCCCATGGTAACTTTGCTTGTAGTATCATCCCATTCTATTATTTGACTTGGCAGTTGTGTATCTTATCTACCTGAGCAGACAGTAAATTTCCTGCCTCGGGACAGGGGAAATAGGGATCTGATTCTTTGTACCTTCGCACCGCCCCGTACCAAGAACAGGGCTGAATTTCTACAGGTTCCAGGGCTCTTTCGATTTCATAAAGAAGATTTTCACCCTCCCTCCCTTCTTTCCCCTACCTTACCCTCTTCTCCCCCCAGTTCATCTCCATTAATATTAGATTTAACTGCTTAAGTTTGTTAGAAGTTTGATATTTAATGATTTGAGCTAAATAAATTCACTGAATTTTTTATGAATAACATTTAATATTAGTTAATGGGGGTCAATATGTGAATTATTTAATTTCTTAACATGACACCTATACTTTCTCATTAAATGAAACAGAAAATTCCGTACCTTTGACTATGTTCTTGCCATAAACTGGATCCTTGAGCTTTTCTTTACTGTTAGAAGGAATTTTTAAAAATTTGTTCAAGTGGTAAGTGAGAAGGAGATGGAGACAATGCGTCGCATTCCTGGGAGGTGAATGAAGCCTGTTGGCCTCCTTTGGTGGTCACCCCCTTCTCCATAGCCTACCAGATAAGGGGAATACACAGGTGGGGATTGCCCTTAGCGCTTTGTTTTGTTTTGAAACATACTTTAGCTCATTTTTTTTTTCAATTACTGTTGACATACAATATTATGTTAGTTTTAGTTGTACAACATAGTGATTAAACATTTATGTAACTTGTGAAGTGATCACCCTGACAAGTCTAGTACCCATCTGACACCACAGGTCCTTAGTTATATAGCATCACAAATGATGGCAGCAAACACCTTGTCTGTCCTTCCTCTCTCTCCCTGCATTTCGCCAGGGCTGGCTGTGAGGTGGGCTGGTGGCACATCTGACTCAGAAGTGGAAGGGACTGCTTGAAAAAGACTAGTGAATATAATTTTTATTATGTAGGAAAATCTAACAATGGGCACAAATAAGCATTTACTCTGTGATTTGAATATGAAATTTCATCATCATATGGCATGTGTGTGATGATCTTAGTAAATGGCATCTGTTGAAACTATAGTAAAAGGTGCCATTCTGATTGGCTTGATTCTAAGAAGTACATCAGAATGGGCCCTACATAAGTTTTTATGAAAAAGAACTTCAGGATCCTCATGCGCTGTGTGGGGCAGACAGATGACTGGAAAAAAGAACGGGTGGCTGATAGATGGATTGATCTATGCACAAGTGGGTAAATAAACACATGTGTGAGTGTCTGGGGAGCTGTACAAATGATCAGATTTTCTGGGCTCCAAATGTCCTTGCGCCCACCACAGCACTGACCATATGATTTCTAAGATACTTGTTTACACAGTAGTCTTCCCTACCAGAGTTTGAGCTCCTTGAAGGCAGAAAGTTAATTTGTCATTTTTTTGTACCCTGGGCCCCTCGCTCAGTGTCCGGCACCCTGATGGAGGTACTAGTTAGGATGCAGTTGGGGCTGCTATCCTATGCAGCATCTCATCTGCGTAAGGACGCACCGTAAGTCCACTGTGCGTCTAGCAGGAGGGATAAAAGGAGGGGAGGGCACACACGTCCTCTTCAAAGCAGGGCCTGGAAGTTGACATATTACTTCCACTCTCATCCCATTGGCCAGAAATTTGTCACATGGCCACGCCTTGCTGAAAGGTTGCTTGGAAATGTAGTCTTATTCTAGGTGGCCTTGTGTCCATCTAAAACTTAGTGCTTCTAGAAACAGTAGAAATGGATACTGGAAGGCAATTAGCCTCTGCCTCCTAAGGGAGCAACACATTCTTATTTGCTAAATGAATGTAAACAAATAAATGAATCTAACTGATATAGCAGGTCTGTATTTTGAGAAGGAAAAGCATGTTGAATCATGAAATTAAGTGAAAAAAGCAAAGTAGGATTGATGGGTAAAGTGTGCAATTCTTTGCTGCCCTTCTTTGCTGAGAGACATTTTGTCGAGAGTGGCAACGGGCCCAGATAAAATATTCCATTTCCCAGGCTCCCTCTAAGTGGCCAGGTGACGCCACTATGGCCAATGAGATATAAATGGAAGACAGCTGGAGACCTCTGGGGATGTTTTTGCTTTAATGCAAGCATAACTTTCCCTCTTTCTTCCTACTTCTTCTTGATTTCTGAAATACAGATGTGAGAGTGAAGGTGGAGCAGTCAACATGTGACCATGAGACAATAAACAAGAAAGCAAGAGCCACACATTAAGTCTGACAGTCAAAAGATGGAAAGTAGCTAGGACATTGATGATGTCATGACAGTGCTGCCTGACCTTGATTGCCTGCCTCCAGACTTCTCGTTAATGAGAAACAGAAGCGTGTACTTGGTTAAGCCAAGATAGTTGGCCTTTCTGTTTTATGCAGACTAACTGATATGTATATACATATATACATGTATATATACACATATACACATATATAGATAGATATGTATATGTGTATATAAATATATCTGTTTCAGATATATGTACATATATGAACTCACTGTGTGGAATATCTCTGGCAGGGTGCACAAGAAACTAGCCAGAGCTGCCTCTCCTGGGAAGAGAAGTCATGAGTGACTGGAGGACAGGGGTAGACAAGAGACTTAATTTTTACTTACAGTCTTGTATTTTTGAATGAATTGTTGGATTTATATATTCAACAAAAAAGTGTTGCAATAACATCTTACAATGAGAAAAGTCAGAAGACACTGTTTCATTCATTAATTTGGTGGCTCAAGAAAGACAATGTCCAGCAGTCGTATTATTGCAACACTTCGTTATGTCGTCATTAGAGGCAAAGTTGTCCCAAGAAATGTACAAGTGGTGGGTCAAGCCCTGAGTTTTGAACATTTTTTACTTATTGAAAATAAATTAGGAGATGTGTGCTATACTTCAATAAAAGTGGGAGTTGGTGGGGGGTTGGCTTATTTTGTTTTATTTAAATCAGAGAGACTTTACTGTCTCAGGCTTTAACTTTCTGTCTTTAATTTTTCATGTTAAGTTAGGTGGAGAGTATATGGTTCTTTGTCTGGTCCTCTGCTATATTTTTCTGATTGCCAGGAATATTTCCTAATTTGAAATTAATTAATTAATTGTGAAAACTCATACTGCATTCAAATATAAAAAGCCCTCCCACTCCCTTGAATTATTGTGCTCTTTCTTGAGAGTCAGAGGCATGGCTGCTTTACTGAGTGACCCCAAATAGTACGTGACCCACAACTTATCTCAACCTCAGCTCATGACCATTAACCCTGACAGTGACACTACAAATACCTGTGGGGATAATGAATGATATTGGTGGCTGTGAGTTGTGATTCTTAGATTCTTTCATTTTCTTCTTATTTTACCCATAGAAAAATTCTTAACAGGGAAGGAGGCAGGTGAGATGCATCAAACACAAAGACCACATCCACACCTAGAAGGCACAGGACGAGCATGACCTGAGAATTATTTCTTTTGGGTTGGCCAAAAAGTCTGTTTAGTTTTTTCCATAAAATATAAGACACACTTTTCATTTTCACCAATAACTGACTAATTTGGATATTTTGAGTCTGTCGGCTGTCTCCCGCATGGTATAACATTGGCTGTTCTCAGTTAATGTCTGGATTTGATCATCATCAGCATCAAGTGGTCTCCCCAGTCCTGGCACATCGTCCAGTCAGATATCTCCAGCGTGAACTTCCGCAAACCATTTTTGACATGTTCAATCATAGCACCTTCTCCCTACACTGCGCAAATCTTTTTTTTGTTTGTTTTTCAGTTGCACTTTTACCTTTCGTGAAGTAATAAAGCATAGTATACCAAAAATGTGTATTTTCTTCCATCTTCAATATTAAAATGGCTACACAAAAATTCACCAATTTTGATACATTTTTTAAATTAATGCTGGTATGACAGCTGTCACATTTTTTTGCCATGATATCTATAATTTATTTATTTATTCTTACTATATTTCTTCCATTACCATTTAGTTCCCTTATGGCATGATATCTAGAAAAGCACTTTATAACATGAGTCATAAAATCAGACCTTTGAAAGATTTTTCAAAACCTTGTCATTTTTTAAAGTACATAAATATAACTAACTTGATTTTTAAATATGAAGCTTTATTTATTATATTTTAAAATATATTTTATTGATTATGCTATTGCAGTTGTCCCAATTTTTCTCCCTTTGCCCTGCTTCACCCAGTATCCCCTTCCCTCAGCAATCTGCCACTTAGTTCATGTCCATGGGTCGTGCATATAAGTTCTTTGGCTTCTCCATTTCCTATACAGTTCTTAACATCCCCCTGTCTATTTTGTACCTACCACTTATGCTTCTTAATCCCTGCACCTTTTCCCCCATTCTACTCCATCCCCCTCCCAGCTGATAACCCTCCAGATGATCTCCATATCTGTGATTCTGTTCCTGTTCTGCTTGTTTTCTTAGCTTGTTTTTTTTTAGATTCAATTGTTGATAGTTGTGAATTTATTGCCATTTTAATGTTCATAGTTTTGATCTTTTTCTTAAATAAGTCCCTTTAACATTTCATATAATAATGGCTTGGTGGTGATGAACTCCTTTAGGTTTACCTTGTCTGGGAAGTACTTTAACTCTTCCATCTAAATGATAGCTTTTCTGGATAGCGTAATCTAGGTTGTAGGTCCTTGCTTTTCATCACTTTGAATACTTCTTGCCAGTCCCTCCTTGCCTGCAAAGTTTCTGTTGAGAAATCAGCTGATGGTCTTATGGGAACTCCTTTGTAGATAACTCTGCTTTTCTCTTGCTGCTTTTAAGATTCTCTCTTTATCTTTAACCTTTGGCATTTTAATTATGAGTTCTTGGTGTGGTCCTCTTTGTGTCCACCTTGTTTGGGACTCTTTGTGCTTCCTGGGCTTGTATGTCTATTTCCTTCACCAAATTAGGGAAGTTTTCTTTTGTTATTTTTTCAAATAAGTTTTCAATTTCTTGCTCTTTCTCTTCTCCTTCTGGCACCCCTATGATCCGAATGTTGGTGCATTTGAAGTTGCCCCAGAGGCTCCTTACCCTATCCTGGATTTTTTAAAATTCTTTTTCTTTTTGCAGTTCTGATTGAATGGTTTTTTTTTTTCTTCCTTATGTTACAAATCATTGACTTGATTCTCAGCTTCATCCACTACACTGTTGGTTCCCTGTAAATTTTTCTTTATTTCACTTAGTGTAACCTTCATTTTTACCTAGGTCTTTTTATACTGTTGAAGTACCCAGTGAGTTCCTTGAGCATCCTTATAACCAGTGCTCTGAACCCTGCATCAGATAGATTGCTTATCTCCACTTTGTTTAGTTCTTTTTCTGGAGTTTTGTTCTGTTCTTTCATTTGGGCCATGTTTCTTTGTCTCCTCATTTTGGCAGCCTCCTTGTGTTTGTTTCTATGCATTAGGTAGAGCTGCTTTGACTCACTGTCTTAGTAGCGTGGCCTGTTGTAGAAAAGCATATCAGTAAGCTGGATATTGTGGAGCCTTAGGAAATCACCAGGGCAGGGCAGCTCTTGTGAACCAGGTTGATGGCGTCTCTGATATGGTGTTGCCGTTCTGTGGCTCTGTGTATGGAGGGCTCAGGAAGGGGACAGTGCTGCTGTCTGGCTTCTGGAGTTTTCTCCAGGAGGAAGCTGTCCTGTGGCATTTGTCCTGATGCCAGACACTTCAGTTCTCCCTGTATGCCACTGGTGCCCTTCCAGCGGCTGCCCTGGTGCTGGAGCCCAGAGGGAGTGAGTCTGAGTAAGTCCTAAATCCATTGTGGGCCCTTTTAGAAAAAATGCCTGAGAATCTCACAGTTTCTTCTGGTGCCCTACCCCACACTGGTTTTTATAGCCAAAAGCTATGGGGACTTATCTTCTTGGCACTGGAACCCTGGGCTGGGTGGTCTGGTGTGGGGCTGGGATCCCTCGCTCCCAAGGTATCCCTCGCTCCCAAGGTATCCCTCGCTCCCAAGGTATCCCTCCTGATTTCTATCTACCACACATGAGTGTGGGACCACCCATTCCATGTCTCCACACCTCCACATGTCTCCATGTCTCTGCCTCTCCTACTTGTCTGGGTGAATGTGACTTCTTTAATTCTTTGGTTGTCAGACTTCCATGTGTCAATTTTCTGAAGATTCTGGGTGATAGTTTTGTAGTTTAGTTGTAGTTTTTGCTGTGGTTGTGTGAGGAACCACGCCATGTTTAGGTAAACATCTCCATCTTGACTGGAAGTCCCCTAAGACATGGCTTTTAAGGCTACCCCACTTGTGACCATTCCTGATGAGCAGGAAGGCAAGAAGAATAGAGTAAAGAGCAAGTATCTTTAAGAATGTAAAATTAGAAATTGCACAGTCACTTCTACTCACATCCTATTGGTGAGAACTTAGTCACATGCAGCAAGTAGTAAGGAGAGGGGCCAAGGGGGTGGTAATACTGAGAAATGTAGTTTCTCTAGTTGAGTTGCCTGGAGCCCAGGAAGAAGAGGAGAATTTGGCCATTAATCTGCAAGAATTGTCATCAGTGGTCAATGCCAGGCTCCTTACTTGTTTCTATTAATTCATTCACTCACCCTCTTAAATAAACAAACCACACACCCTCTCATATGCCTTGGCAATCCCACTACTGTGTTTAAAGTACATACTTTTGTTTATATTTTTGAAAACTATGTATTTTTGGTTGCATGTATTTTTGAGTCAATTTTATTGACGTAAAGTTTACATTAAGTGATAGTCAGCTGATCTTTGGCAAAGGAACAACCACATGTCCATAGAAGAGAAAAAAGAATCTAGACATAGACTTTCTGTTTTTCTCAAGAATTAACTCAAAATTTGTCCTAGTGATACGGGAACTCGAGAGTTAAAGGTTTTAGCCTTAGTCAATAGGCTTAAGTGCTTAATGCATGTGGAAAACTGTTATTCCAGGAATTGGAATACATGACCTGCATGACTCCGGAAGGTCCACAAGCAGTTCAACCTTTGCACCCCAGGGGGTCTGCAATGATGAAGATGGTATCTGAGTTGTTGATCAGTAGATAAAGGAGTACTGGGAAAACTGCCCCCAAACTGCAGCTCTTATCCAATTAACCCTTTTTCCAAACTGTTTACAGACCCTTTCTTCTCCTTAGAAAAAGGTCAACTTGAGATGAGATGTTAAACTGGTTTTTGAGGGTACATCACCACTGTCTTCTCAGGTGGCCGACCTCTGAACAAAGCGCCCATAAAGATTCAGTCCTTGTCTCTACTTATTGTTTCTGGTAGTGACAGGCAGCATGAACTCTGACTTTTCTGGTTTCATTTTTCCGGCGACTCTGGTGGGATGCTTTCCAGTCTCTCCTGTAAGTCTGGGTATTTGGTGGAGAGTCCCATTTGGTGCCTGGACTGGGAGGTACCAGGGTGCAGATTTGGAGACTCCCTAGTAGCTGCCAAGTGATTTCACTTGGAGTCTCTCCTTCTCTAATTCTTGGCACTCCCTGTCACCTTCACTTTTGATTGAATCGCTGCACTTTCTGATTCGGAAATGCAGTCCTAGGTTACGACTTAGAATGGTGGTCAGGAATTAAGGTGCTTTCTGGTTTGTGTGAGAATACAGAGCTCTGTCTGCTAGAATTGTAGTCCTAGGTTACAAATTAGAGCAATAGTCAGGAAGGTGCGTGTTGTTTGTATGATATTACAGAGCTCTGTCTGGTAGAATGGAAGGGCAGGGGTGTGCCTTCATTCTGGGAAACAGCTCTTTGGGGCAACCTGAGCTTATGAACCTAAGAAAATGTTTTTTTTTTATTGTAATACTGCTTGGCTTATGTATAATCTGGACTCAGAAGAGTGCTGACTGCTGAGTGGGTCTTTAAACAACTGTACTACACTGCAATTACAGTCATTTTTTGCCAAAGATCAGGGAAATGGGAAAATGGTCCAGAAGAAAGGGAATTTGCCTATGGCAGATAGCAGAAGCTCAGAAGAGAGGGACCAGGAGGATGAGGATGGCTGCTGTGAGCATGGTCAGGGTTTCCACAGCATCTCTAGTCCTGCGAGATCCTCCTCCCTACTGGCTGAGGAGACAGAAGGAGGTGAACCTGGACGGGTCCCTCCATCCTGGACCTGTCAGGGAACCAAATTCAGTAAAGGACAAGCCTCTGTTGGGGCAGCACAATCATATTACAAGGGAAAAGGGCACTGGAAAAATGAGCGCCCCAAGCGAGGGCACGGGAGGTCAGAGTCTGAGATCTTGGGTAAAACTAACAGTAGGGGGACAAATTGTAGACCTTTTTGATTGATATTGAAGTAACATATAGCCCATGGTCAATAGACCTCTGAGTGAACTGTAACAGAAATTTCTGGAAGCCCAGAAACCCAATTTTTCTTAAAGCCATCAGAATATGCTGTGGGAAATATGGTTTTCCTCTTCTGGGAAAGGATTTGTTGCTGAAACTCCATGCTTGAATTCCTTTCTCTCCAGGAGGGCAACAGCTCCACTTACAGGTCCCCCCAGAGCACACTTGGCAGTTTCTTATGAAACCGCGGGAGAAAGGAGGAAAGCAGCCCTGGCCAAAAGAACTTGAGAATCAGTTAAGAACCATTACGTGGGCTATTGGAAGGCCAAGGAGGGCTGAGCAGACCTCCCCTGTTAAAGCCGACCTCAAACCAGGGCAGGGACTCCCAATAAGGGGTAGTATCCTTGGGAAAGGAGACTCTATAAGGA